>JADRCD010217677.1:0-64636 GCA_019843815.1 Montemys delectorum | reverse complement strand
CTGTCTTGGAACTCACTCTGTAGACCAGGCTGGCCTCGAACTCAGAAATCTGCCTGCCTCTGCTTCACAAGTGCTGGGATTAAAGATGTGTGCCACCACTGCCTGGCCAAAGAGGAACTTTCAATTCTGAATGTCTATGCTCCAAGTGCAAGGGCATCTACATTCATACAAGAAATTTTTCTAAAGTTCAAAGCACACATTGCATCACACATAATAATAGTGGGAGATTTCAACATCCCACTCTCTGCAATAGACAGATCATGGAAATAGAAACTAAACAAATACACAGTGAGACTAACAGAAGTTTTGAAACAGATGGATCTAACAGATATCTATAGAACATTTTATCCTAAAACAAAACCTTCTTCTCAACACCTCATGGTACCTTCTCCAAAACTGATCATATACTTGATCAGAGATCAGGCTTCAACAGACATCAGAAGATTGAAATAGTTACTTGCATCCTATCAGATCACCATGGACTAAGGCTGCTTCTCAATAACAACATAAACAATAGAATGGCCATACACCCGTGGAAGATCAACAACACTCTACTCAATGATAATTTAGTCAAGGAAGAAATAAAGAAAGAAATTAAAGACTTTCCAGAGTTTTATGAAAATGGAGCCACAATATACTCAAACTTATAGGATACAATGAAAGCAGTCCTAAGAGGAAAACCCATAGCTTTAAGTGCTTACAAAAAAAAAAACCCAAAAAACAACAACAACAACAAAAAAAAAAAACAAAACAAAAAAAAACCTGAGAGAGCCTATACCAGCAATTTGATAGCACATCTGAAAGCTCTAGAACAAAAAGAAGCAAATTCACCCAAGAGGAGTCGAAGACAGGAAATAATCAAAGTTAGGGCTGAAATCAACCAAACAGAAACAAGTAGAATCAACCAAACCATGAGCTGGTTCTTTGAGAAAATCAACAAAATAGATAAACCCATACCACACTAACTAGAGGGCACAGAGAAATTATCCTAATTAACAAGATCAGAAATGAAAAGGGAGACAACATACACTAAGGAAATCCAAAAAATCATGAGAGCCTACTACAAAAGCCTATACTCAACAAAACTGAAAAACCTGGATGAAATGGACAATTTTCTAGACAGATACCAGGTACCAAAGTTAAATCAAGATCAGATCAGTGATCTAAACAGTCCCATATCTGCTAATGAAATAGAAACATATATTAATATTCTCCCAACCAAAAAAAAAGAAAAAAAAAAAGCCCAGGACCAGATGGATTTAGTGCAGAGTTTTATCAGACCTTCAAAGAAGACCTAATACCAATACTCCTCAAACTATTCCACAAAATAGAAACAGAAGGTACTCTACCCAATTCGTTCTATGAAGCCACAATACTCTTATGCCTAAACCACAGAAAGACCTAACAAAGAAAGAAAACTTCAGACCAATTTCCCTTATGAATATCGATGCAAAAATACTCAATAAAATTATTGCAAACTGAATCCAAGAATACATCATAATGATCATCAATCATAATCAAGTAGGCTTCACCCCACGGATGCAGAGTTAGTTAAATATTTGAAAATCGATCAACATAATTCACTATATAAACAAACTCAAAGAAAAAAAACGATATGACCATCTCATTAGATGCTGAGAAAGCATTTGACAAAATCCAACATCCCTTCATGATAAAAGTCTTGGAAAGATCAGGAATTCAAGGTCCATACTTAAATATAGTAAAAGCAATATACAGAAAACCAGTAGCCAACATCAAATTAAATGGATAGAAAATTGAAGCAATCACACTAAAATCAGGGAGTAGACAAGGCTGCCCACTCTCTCCCTACCTATTCAATATTGTACTTGAAGTCCTAGCCAGAACAATTAGACAACAAAAGGAGATCAAAGGGGTAAGAATTGGAAAGGAAGAACTCAAATTATCACTATTTGCTGATATTAAGTGACCCCAAAAATTCCACCAGAGAGCTCCTAAACTTGATAAACAACTTCCGCAAAGTAGCTGAATATAAAATTAACTCAAACCAATCAGTGGCCTTCCTCTACACAAAGGATAAACAGGCTGAGAAAGAAATTAAGAAAACAACACCCTTCACAATACTCACAAATATAAAATACCTTGGTGTGACTCTAACTAAGCAAGTAAAAGATCTGTTTGATAAAAACTTCAAGTCTCTGAAAAGGGAAATTGAAGATTTCTTAAATGGAAAGATCTCCCATGCTCATGGATTGGCAGGATTAATATAGTAAAAATGGCTATCTTGCCAAAAGCAATCTACAGATTCAATGCAATCCCCATCAAAACTCCAAATCATTTCTTCACAGGCTTAGAAAGAGCAATTTGCAAATTCATCTGGAATAACAAAAAACCCAGGATAGTCAAAACTCTTCTCAACAATAAAGGAATCTCTGGTAGAATCACCATCCCAGACCTTAAGTGGTACTACAAAGCAATTGTGATAAAAAAAAACTGCATCATATTGGTACAGCGACAGGTAGGTAGATCAATGGAATAGAATTGAATACCCAGAAATGAATCCATGAACCTATTGCCACTTGATCTTTGACAAAAGAGCTAAAATCATCGAGTGGAAAAAAGACAGCATTTTCAACAAATGGTGCTGGCTCAACCAGCTGTTAGCATGTAGAAGAAGGTAAATTGATCCACTCTTATCTCTTGTACAAAGATCAAGTCCAAGTGGATCAAGGACTTCCACATCAAACCAGATACACTGAAACTAATAGAAAAGAAAGTGGGGAAGAGCCTCGAGCATATAGGCACAGGGGAAATTTTCCTGAACAGAACACCAATAGCTTATGGTCTAAGATCAAAAATCGACAAATGGGACTTCATAAAATTGGAAAGCTTCTGTAAGGCAAAAGATGCTATCATTAAGACAAAATGGCAACCAACAAATTGGGAAAAGATCTTTACCAACTCTATATCTGATAGAGGGCTAATATCCAATATATACAAAGAATTCAAGAAGGTAGACTCCAGAGAAACAAATAACCCTATTAAAAAATGGGGTACAGAGCTAAACAAAGAATTTTCAACTGACAAATACTGAACATCTGAGAAATATCTAAAGAAATGTTCAATATCCTTAGTCATCAGGGAAATGCAAATCAAAACAACCCTGAGATATCCTCGCACCAGTCAGAATGGCTAGGATAAAAAACTCAGGTGACAGCAGATGCTCGTGAGGTTGAGGAGAAAGAGGACTACTCCTTCATTGTTGGTGGAATTGTAAGCTAGTACAACCACTCTGGAAATCAGTTTATCGGTTCCTCTGGAAATTGGACATAGTATTACCAGAGGACGCAGCTATACTACTCCTGGGTATATACCTAGAAGATGCTCCACCGTGTAATAAGAGCACATGCTCTACTATGTTCATAGCAGCCTTATTTATAATAGCCAGAAACTGGAAACAACCCAGATGTCCCTCAATAGAAGAACGGATACAGAAAATGTGTTATAGCTACACATTCAAGTAGTACTCAGCTATTTAAAACAATGAATTTAGGAAATTCTTTGGGAAATAGATGGATCTGGAGAATATCATCCTGAGTGAGGTAACCCAATCACAAAAGAACACACATGGTATGCATTCTCTGATAAGTGGATATTAGACCACAAGAAACTCAAGAAGAAGGAAGATCAAAGTGTGGATACTTTGTTCCTTCTTAAAAGGGGGAACAAAATACCCATGGAAGGAGTTGTAGAAACTAACTATAGAGAAGAGACTAAAGGAAGGACGATTCAGAGACTGCTTCACCTGGGAATCCTTCCCATATTCAATCATCAAATCTAGACACCATTGTGGATGCCAATAAGTGCTGGATGACAGGAGCCTGATATAGCTGTCTCCTGAGAGGCTCTGAGAGTACCTGACTAATACAAAAGTAGAGGCTCACAGCCACTGGACTGAGCACAAGGTCCCCAATGAAGAAGCTAGAGAAAGGACCCAAGGTGCTGAAGGGTTTGCAGCCCCTTAGAAGGAACAACAATATGAACTAACTAGTACCCTCAAAACTCCCGGGGACTAAAACTCCAACCAAAGAGTACACAGGAGGTGACTCATGGTTCCAGCAGCATGTGTATAGTAGAGGATGGCCAAGTCAGTCATCAATGGGAGGAGAGGCTCTTGGCCCTTTGAAGATTCTATTCCCCAGTGTAGGGGAATGCCAGGGCCAGTAAGCAGGAGAGTGTGGGATGGTGAGAAGGGGGAGTGGGGGAGGGAACAGGGGATTGTTTTAGAAGTTTTGGGTTTTTTTTTTTCCTTTTTATTTCTTTTTTTTCTTCCTTTTTGGAGGGGAACCTGGGAAAGGAGATATTGTAAATAAAGAAGACATTTAATAAATAAATAAATAAATAAATAAATAAAGTATCCAATAAAAATGATCAAAAAATAGTACTGTGAAACTTTTGTTATTGTGCCCAAAGTCCAGACGGATTTTTAATAGCTCGAAAAATGCTGTGTCAGGTCTAACTTCTATTTAAATTAGTACAACTATTGTAATCTTAAAATAATTGGAATGGATTAATAGGCATGGATATCTATTTATGACATTTCAATACTTAATAAATTTAATTAAAACAATACAGCAATGTCTTCCTTATAATCTGATCCATAACTTTTGGTGCTAGTTGGTATTGTGAATGTTACCTGGTCATCTGAGATCCAGAAACTTGGCTTCCTAGTTTTTTGAGATCTTGAAATTGTTTTGATTCAGGCAAGGTTTTATTTACAACAAACATATAATTCTAATGTGTTTTAGTGCCAAAAATACTACTCAAAAGTCTCTGCAATTGAACTCTGTTCCTTTGTAATACTCACTGTAGTGGGACAAATTTTAGTTGATGAACAGGCCTGTAGTCTCCGGGACTTTCTGAATGGCACATTTATATAACTCCTTGAAGGATGGTACAGGGAGACCTGTGGGTGTTAATTCAGCAATTCCCCCTTGCAATTCCCAACTTGACTTCCCAACTTCTCAGCTCTCCATGAGATCTGCCTTATAGCTGCTTTTCTTACTAAGCTAGCATCAGTGTGAGGGGTCTGCATTATGATCTTCTTCAGACTATCTGCAGAATGAGCACACAGCTGTTGGAAGTGTCCTGACAATAAATTTCCTTGCATGGATGAACTCATGATTCCAATATTACTCTTTAGTCTCAGTTAAGTTCAAGCCCATCAAAGCCATACCTTTACCTTATGCAAGGATCAAAAGGCTAGGCTTGCTAAAGGAAAAATGCAAAAGTCCGCATCATATCCAACAATATTTGAGCTACTGAAAAAGTGTGACCTTTGAAATATATGTCTTGATTTCAAATGATTCTTTCACAGGGATTTAATTTTGATGCTTTTCTAGTGGGCTGTAACATTTTCCCTATGGTTGCATGTTCTTTTGTGCTTAATTATATCACTAACTGGCTCATTTCATGAAAAAAACAGTCTTTGAAAGACCACTTCTGAGGTGGGTATAAAGAGACACCATAATCATCTTCGCAGGAGGAATCAGTTACTTTTTCAATGAAATTCTTTCTTTCTTTCTTTCTTTCTTTCTTTCTTTCTTTCTTTCTTTCTTTCTTTCTTTCTTTCTTTTTTGTATCTTTTTCTAATAGTCAGACAGCAAGTTTTGTAGAGGAGAAGATCCTAGGCTAGTAACTTTAGCTCCAAACGGAGAGAAATTTGGTCACCAGCATAAAACTGTGTCATTTGGAGCTTGGAACCATGAGGCTTAAAATAAATTTTTCCTTAACTTAAGACATATAATATCAATATAATCATGTATTTTTCTAAATATATTATTAAAGTTTTCAACTAAAAACTTACACTCTGTAAAGTTTTAGAGAAAATAAATAGAAAAATAGATTATTGGCTTGATTAAACTTCTAGCGAAGAGCTTCAAAATTCTTCTCAGACAATTCTAGCAACTCAAGAGCTTAATGTAATCTCTTCAACTTTTATTTTTTGGTAGTTATATAGATCATTAACATGAGACCATTGAGATTTTGCCTTTTCAAACACAGTTCACAAAATAAATTAGATACAGCATTGAAGAAATAATTACTGTGAAAAACATAACTTCGTGTGTATATATTCACTGTTTATGTTCTAATTTAGGGTTGCAATATTCACAGTAATATTTGAATATATAACCTTACACTGGCATGTGAACTTTGATTACCCATCAATGTGATTATTAATTAAGTGCCTAATGAATGCCAATATATTCTAGGGAACTGAAGTATATTATTAGGTGTCAGTCTCTAATTAGAATGTATGTGTTCTAAGCAAAGATAAAAGAAAAGAGAGGACAGAGAGTTAGTAACATACATAGTACATTTGTGTATAATTACTGTTGAATATCTAACAGGCTAAGGAGAGTTAGGAACACTAGGAAGGATTTCCCCATATATTTCACTGAAAAGGTGAAATGAAAAGGACCAGGGTCAGTTTACCTTAGGTATCATTGAAGGGGAAAGATTTATGTAGCAAACAAAAACTACCAGTGCAAAAGCTACTGTCACCAGTGCATGGATCAGGACATGACCGTAGTTAGAGTATCATTCCCTCAACTCCTCTAACATCCCCTCAATCTCAAATGGACAGCCTTTTCCTCTTTATTATTGTTACATACATATATGTATGCGTGTATATCCACAAATATAAGTTCATTATTGTGGTTTCTATATATCTGTCTGGTTTTTGGATGATGACTCTGCATTGGAAAACCATTTCAGGACTCAACCTGAGCATCAGCTAATTTCCTTTATCCTGCATTCATTAATTGCCTGTAATTCATTGACCAGTGGTAAAAGCCTGAAAAATTTAGCCCTTCCATATTAACGTGGGATGAAAGCAATTAATCTTTCTACCCAGCTGCATTATGAGTCATGGCAATCACCAGCAACATAAAGAAGCAACAAGTGACATTCCCATAAAGGGCCCAATAGCTGTCTAATTGACCTTAAGGGTCATTCAACAGGAAGAAAATCATGCCTGATACTGGAAACCTAGACAGCTTCCTACAGCTAGTGAGGTTAAGAAACTTAGTAAATTACCTACTCTCACTCTTTTCTGGACCAGGATAACTTCTTACTACAATTCTAAAACTTAACTTTGTACCCACAATTAAGGGGAGCTACCACCCTATACAAAGGGATCTTCTTGCTATAGATGAGCAAATGAAAACCACCACAGAAAACCACAACTGGACACAATACAAAAGTCAGTAAGTAGATCATGGAGATCATGGCCCTAAAGTATATTATCTACATCAGAGTTCCTGAACCTATGGCTCAGGGAACATCACAAAAGAAAGGATGAAAAAAATGTAAGAGCCAGAACAACAGGAAGTATGCTGAGAAAAGTTTTTTTCAAGGAATGGGTGCATTTACAAGGTCTGAAGGGTGAATATCACCCTTCATCTTTGTTTTAATGTTGTTAATATAATATCTGTGTATGTTGAGATGCCTCAAAGTTCTAGGTTTCCTAAAGGTGATACAGTAGTATATACCTGAGTGATAGCAGTAGATTATGGATTTATTTTGAAAGTTGAAATAGCTAGATATGCTAAGGCTGCATACATAGAATCTAAGGAAGAATCATATGTGTCTTTAAGACATTTTTCCCTTAGTCAGCTTTTAAAATGACCCTGTCCCAAGTCCTGGCATGTGGAAGGGTTAGAGTGACACAGTTCCAGCCCCTGGAGCAGAGCTAGCAGGATGTGGCCTCCATGAGTGTGGTTAGTTCCTATAGGACTGGGACTCTTTTGTGTAATAATGTTCATAATTTACTTTATGTTCGTCCTTTGGGATATGTCCTTTTTGCCAAGGTCAATGACTCCATGATAATTACAAGCACCAGCACAAGCCCAGGAAACAAAGATCTGCCTAATGTTCTTAGTAAAATGGTAAGTGCTATGTGACCTTCAGGACACTCCTTAATGCTATAGAAAAGAACTCTGAAAACAGTAAGTTGAAGAACATATAGTTTCTCAACTATGCAAAATATAAATTTGTGACAGGAATTATTTGAGGGGCTTCCTGGACCTAAAAGAACAGAGGCAGCTGCACTATGAGACAGCTTGTCAAAAAGATATTAAGGAAGAAGATAAAGAAATTTGGGGAGTGGTGATCAAAGAGCAAGAACCTACCCAGCTAAGTGTATTGTTTGTGCTTACAAAGGCAAGCAGATTCCTAAACTCAAAGTCAACCTGGAAGAAAGATAGTTGTAGGCTAAGGGAGGGTAGGAATAGTGATGTCAGAATGCGATCCCACCCAACTAGCTTACTGTTTACACTTATAAAAGCAGGCAGGTATCTGAAATCATTGCTATGTTTAAAAAAAGTACTTACTGTACTTTCTAACAATCAAGAGGCTAAGGTCATAAAATGCTTATTTGTGGGGTAATCAAAAGGGAGCCTAGGCAAATGGTTGAATTGATTTTTTTTGTTTTTTTGGGTTTTTTGTTGTTGTTGTTGTTGGTTTTTTGTTTTTTGTTTTTTTTGGTTTTTTTTTTTTTTGGTTTTGTTTTGTTTTTTGAGACAGGGTTTCTCTGTGTAGCCCTGGCTGGCCTCCAACTCAGAAATCCAACTGTCTCTGCCTCCCAAGTGCTGGGATTAAAGGTATGTGCCACCACTGCCTGGCTGTTTTTTGTTTTGCTTTTTTTTCAAGACAGAGTTTCTCTGTATAGCCCTAGCTGTCCTGGAACTTACTCTGTAGACCAGGCTAGCCTCGAACTCAGAAATCTGCCTGCCTCTGCCTCCCAAGTGCTGGGATTAAATGCATAAGCCACCAGAACCCAACAGGATTGAATTGATGTGCCAATAAAAGACTGAGCTGTCTAGATATTTCTGGAGGGCTGTCTTGAGCAGAATGCAGAGCTGTCAGCTTGTACCCATGATTGACTTCAAGTCATTTTTTCGACTACCAAACAGTCCTTGCTCAGGATTCCTAAACAAGCTGAGATTGTTCTTTGGCAATCCTGACTTCAACTCCTGTAGGGAAAATGGCAAGTGTCATAAAATGAAATGGAAAGGCTGAACAGTTCTGTCCCAGGTAAGAGGAACTAGAAAATTGAGAAAATGTTTAATATGTGACTACCTGGTCCATGAATAATGGTATCCCCTGGGTCAACTAGTGAAGGTAGTTATCTTCCTCACACATGAAAGATATTCCTAATCTAAAAACCTGAACATAGTATACTTAAAAGGCTAAGCATATTGGGATATGCCTGGAATTATAGCATTGAGTGTATTGTGGAAAGTTTGAGGTTCACATAGTCATGACTTGCAGAACAACCAAGAGATAGACAAATAAAATAAAATACCTCCGTGGCTTTCAGCTCAATGCAGCTCAGACTACCTTTAACCCAGATAACCAACACAACATAGCTAAAGAGGAGTTTTGTCCCGTGTTTTCTTTCTAGGTTTAAATATGGCTAATTGTGAGCCAAATGGGGTGGGGTATGCTTTCAATTACAACAGAAGCATGCAGATTTCTTAGTATGAAGCCAGCTTGGTCTACAGAGGGAATTCCAGGACAGCCTTGAATACACAGAGAAACCTTGTCTTGAGAAACCAAATAAATAATGAAAGAAGGAAAGGGGTAGGGGAAGAACATGTCTAGTTGCTTTTCTTAACATCTCTTCATTACAATTATGGAATGAATTCTTTAAATATATACCTTATTAACCATAAAAGGAAAATAGATGCATACAAAAGTCAGTTCAGTCCAGCAGTTCATGTCACATTTTTCTGTAGGAAATATGGCTTTCTGTATTTTTCTATGAGAGCAAGGAGTTGGGTGGCATCCTGAAAATTGGTCTCAGGCTGTTCTCATAGTGAATTTCCCAAATTGATTTTTACCTCCCAATCTCTTCTTTATAGAACTTTTTAAAAGTTGTTTCAGTGAGAGAAAGTAGAGTTGTCTATCGGGATTTTTACAAGCAATGGAGGCACGTCTAATGTGAGTGAAAGCAATCGTGATTTTCTATTAGGAAAACACCAATTATTGGCATGAAGAGGACAGAAGTCTAATTTTCTTTAAGTAATTAAATTGCTACATCTTATGTATTTTTCTCATTCTTTCCAGAGAGCTGGCATTTTTTTTTTTTTAACCATAAATTGGATCCTTGCAAAGGTCAGTGAAAGTTCACAGGGAATCATTTTCCTGGCATCTAGACACAGAGAATGGGATATTTAATTGAAATAAAATCTAAAGAGTTGCTTTGTTTCAAAAACACTTTATTAAGTGTGTCCAGACGTTGGAAAAAGGGCTCTCTATTTCGTTAAGCATGTCAGTAATCTAGCTAAAGGTGCCAAGAAATACATACGCATTCCAGGCTAGTTAGCAGATTACCACTCTTTGTCTTGCTTGTGGACTATGAACACAGATACAAGGAGAGAATCCCTTTGTAGGCTCATCTGCATCCATAATACTGTTGATACTGCAGCTAATATTGTACCATTATCTGCCTCTGTGCTTGTTTTGTCTCCACTTTGTAGATAGGACTTTCTATCTAAATATAAATCAAAAGAACCTTAGCATTTAGAGCTCAAACCCTTTGGATTATGTAATATTTCCACGAATTCATACTCAGCAAAGCCATAGCACCTCTCTTTCCTGTGATCCTCAATCTGTGAGTTTTAAAGAGGCAGAACAGCAGTTGAAATGGATTTTCTATAAAATCATTTATCTGTTAAAACAACAAAGGAAGCATAAACAGGAGACAGCGCTCAATGGCCGGACACTTGCTTAGCATGCTGTAGGGATGGCTTCCAGTAAGGCACAAGAAAGAATTAACCATTTTACAATACCAAATATATTTGAAATCTCTTTAGTAGCAAATAAACATTTAAATGATATGGAGAAATTAAAACCTTCAAAAATAGCATATGTATCTTTTACACTGTGTCCTTGTGGGACTTGACTATTTTTTTTTTCTTCTGAAGATGCGTATGCTATGAAGTGTAAAATCTCTAGCCTTCTGCTATAACTAGAAGAATCTGTGCATCTCTGTTCAGCAGTTATCAGTCTTATTATGAAGGAACAGGGGTAAAGTGATTTTAAAAAGTGTTCTTAAGATCAATGCTGTAGTGAAAAGTTTAAAGGTTGCTATTGGACAAGGTATGCCAGTTGAAGAGGCTTTCTTAAATTCATTTTATGAACAAAACATCACAGAAGCAAAATAAAGAAATAAAAATGTGAATTCACTTCTCTCAAATTTGACTTATTAAAGTGAAGGTTTCTTTACTGGCATATCATAAGGCTTACTGTGTATCCAGTATCTATTCAACCAAATCATTATTATCTCCTTTTTCTCCCTGCAAAACTATCTTGAACTGTCTCTGTATCTTGAACTTTCTTGTCTAGGATTATAAGAACATCTCATTTTGTTGCTTAAAGCATTCAGTTTACTTTCTGGATTTTCTGAGTATGTCTTGTCAAATGGTGTTGCCTTTGAGAAAAAAAATAAATTAAAAGGATTTGGGCCTGATCTAGCAATTTTCCTCGGCTCCTGAAAAGAGCTCTTTAGTATTTTGTGAACATGGGTTGAAATGATTTATTAGTGGAAATAATAACTGTTTTATAAACTTTAGATGTTTAAAATATTTTAGATAAAATATTTCAAGAAAATATAGTAGCTATAGTTACTGGGAATTAATTTGGCTTGTATTTTAATTTAATCAAAACTAGATAATGGGCTGGGCACAAAGTATTTTGGTGACATTTTCCTAGCCTGAGAGAAACTTGGCATTCCAACAGAAAGTAGGTATTATCTTTAAACCATTTAAATTGAGTATGTTTAAAACTTATTTTGGATTTAGAAAGGGTAAAGTACTAATTTTTTTTATTCTGCCTTCTGAATGTCAGGAAACAGTTTGAGTCTTTCTGAGCAGTAGGTACTGAATTGCATCTCCTTTAAATGTATGTACTGAATTGAAATTTTAATCTCAAGTGTACCGAGTGTGACTCGCTAGGAGGTTAGGAGATCTTTAAGAGATGATTAAGGTGAAATGTAGGCTCCTCTTCAAAGCACCCCAAGCAGCTTGAACAGCCTCCTCTTAAGAACAGAGAATCTAGACATACAAATGTGCATAAAGAAGATGATGCGGGCACATGGGTAGAAGGTGAGACGATGACTGTCTACAATACAGAAGCAAGGATCAGAAGAAAAATGAGTTCTGCTGTAACCTTTATCTAGAACTTTCTTCCTCTAGAGCTTTCTGCCTTTAGTATCATGAGAAAATCTCACTCTGTTACTTAAGTATTTAGTATGTAGTCATTTGTTATGGCAAAATAAAACAAGATTACAAAATATGTTCTTGGGTTTGTAGTTTTGGACTCAACAGTTTTAAAAATGTGAGACAGTTAAAAGACAGAAAAGGAAAAACATCATACTAAATAATATTCTAAGGTTTATGGTTTGCTATATGAGTAGGTTATAGCTGTGGAAGAGGAAAATGCAATACAGTTGTGGAGAAAGACTTGTAAAGATCCAAAAATTCAACTGGATGACCATTAATCAGATAACTGCAGCAATTACCCTTCCAGGCCATCTCATAGAAATCATATTTGGATAAGTGAAAGCAATACATGGGGAAATAACCAAAACACTATAAAAGTCATATATTATTAATCATAGGAAACCATGACTTGTCTATCATTTTAGTTACCATAGTTAAGGATTCTAGTTCTAATACCAACAAACTGATATCTGATCACCCATGTTACTCTACATGTAAAATAAGTTATTCATGGTACTAAACCTGCAGGAATCTTTTAAGACTCAATGAAATAATAAATATAAAACCCCTAACATAAAATAATTATTAAATAGGCATTAGCTATTTATGTTAACATATTATTCCTGTACTTTTGATGTGTGTAGAAATGATGAAAGTAGTTTCATGTCTCTCAAGAAGCTATTCTTATTCCTAAAACCATCAGTTTCTTCTTTTTGGTAAAGTATATTGTAGAGGCATACTTAAGATGCAGTAGATTACCTGTTCACTAGAATAGCCACCACAATCAAGACACATTCTTAAAGACTTCATTTTCTGGAGCAAACTTTGAAGAATGACAGCTTATACTTAGTTCACATTCCTGTAACTCAGCTCACTGATTTAAAATTGATTCCATCAATCTTGTGAATTCATGGATGATGTCTTAGAAAGTAGGCCAAGTTCATAGCAACAGCTTTTTATTGTATAAATGTGAAGTATTGTTATGGTGTATGCTCAACAGAATGTTCCAAAGAAGTGAAATCATCCCAGTGTAGCTCAAAGTCAAAAGAAAGTGTTCTACTTACCTGATGGGACTCATACTCTGAAATGCATGCTTAAGCATTATCACTTGTTTATGAATGCATCGCTGATTTAAAAAATGTTGAATGAGTTCACAGAAACAAGTCTCACAGTGTGAACAGACCACAGAAATATCCAGAATTAGATCCTTGCCATGACCTCCTACCTGTCTGAGTGTGTAAATAAATGTCATATCAGTAATTTGATTAAATGATGGGAGCATCTTATCTTGTTTACTGCAAAATATTTTATTGTAATAAAAAATTTAAAACAATTCTTAACTGCATAGCATTCAACACACACACACACACACACACACACACACACACACACACATTCATTACCTACTCATAGGACAGTAGGGTTGTATTGCTTTGCAAGGCATGGGTTAGTAGCTTTTATCTATGAGATTTTTGGTTCTACAGACTGCTCTAGACTTTCAAATACCACTTCTCCCCACCTCCACCTCCAGGGTAACACAGGATACTAAAGGGTCTTTGTTTGTTTTTAAATATTATCTTGGATCCAAATTTTAACTTCTTTATAAAGTAATCGGAAAATAAAAATGTAATACATCTTAATTTTCTAGAGCATATTAATATCATCTGTTCCCTTTCAAAAATATGCTTTCTGTATTCCCCTGGTGTCTTAGTCAGAGTTTTTATTCCTGCACAAAATCATGACCAAGAAGCAAGTTGGGGAGGAAAGGGTTTATTCAGCTTACTTCCACATTGCTGTTTATCATCAAGGAAGTCAGGACTGGAACTCAAGCAGGTCAGGAAGCAGGAGCTGCTGCAGAGGCCATGGAGGGATGTTCCTTACTGGCTTGCTTCCCCTGGCTTGCTCAGCCTGCTCTCTTATAGAACCCAAGACTTCCAGCCCAGGGATGGCACCACCCACAAGGGGCACTACCCCCTTGATCACTAATTGAGAAAATGCCCCACAGCTGGATCTCATGGAGGCACTTCCCCAACTGAAGCTCCCTTCTCTGTGATAACTGCAGCCTGTGTCAACTTAACACACAAAACCAGCCAGTACACCTGGTATAGTTATTATTCTCATTTCTCCCAGGTAAATAAAACATATTACAGAAATCAGATGAGATATGGGTGTGTTTGATGCCATGTGTGCTTGACTTTCTAATGACAATGAAAACTATGATAAATCATATACATATCAAAGAAAACAGACAGGAAGCAAAAATTCCTGAATTATTTCCAGCTGGTGGCACAGGAATATATGATGCTCACATATTCTATTCAGGTCACTTCCTACTCTGGATCAGCAGAGCTCTTTCTTTAGCCGAGAGGTGACAATTTGGACATAAGTAACTACCCATCGTCTTCACATGAAGTATTAGAACATGTGAAAGTGGATCAAATATGGGAATTAAAAGCAATAAACATTTTTCTCTGAAACATAGATGGTAGAAGAGCTTGAAGATTACAGAAATAAAGCTGCTCTGCAAATCCCGATTTCCTCATTTTATGCAAATGTATAAATCTTTTTCTCTTGTAGATCCTAATTCTATCTTCCTATAAGAATTTTGACATTTCTCATTCCTTTTTATGCTTCTCTTCGTCATTTTGAAACACAAATCCTGCATTTAATGTTTGCTATGAAATATACTAATAGAAGTTCTTGTGCTGTACAGTACTAAAAAAAAAAAAAAAAACAGAGATTGGAGACTCAGAGGAGTAGCATTTCCCCCCCAATATTTGCATTTTTCTTAATATGTTCAAAATATTTTGTTAATGCACAAATTGAATTCATTTTTATACTTTGATACATGTGTATCATTATACTCTTTCTTTTAAACGTATTTGTGTTAATTCTTTGAAAAGTTTATACAATGTATTTCTCCATATTTATTCCTGACTTATTTCCTAATTCCTTAATCCATACAGTTTTAGTCTTATAGTTGTTTTTTTAATTTATTATGTTATTCACTTTATTATTATAATTTATTCACTCCAATATCAGACCCCTTTTCACAGATGTTTCCCCCATTCTTCCCTCTCTTTCTCCTCTGAGAATGAGGAGCACCTCCTTCCCATCCCCATATCATCTTCCATGGCTCATCAAGTCACTGGAGGACTAGGCTCTTCCTCTCCCACTGAGACCAGACAAGGCAGTCCAGTTAGGGGAAAAGGATTTGCAGGCAGGCAACAAAATCAGGGACATCCCTTGCTTCAGTTGTTGGAGTACCCACGTGAAGGCCAAGCTGCCATATGCATTAGTCTTTCATTGAACCCCTGTTCACTATTTAGTTGGTGGTTCAATCTCTGGGAGTCCCTAAATGTTCAGGTTAGTTGGCATTGTTGGTTTCCCTGTTAAATCCCTGTCCTCTTTGGGTCCCTCAATTCTTCTCCCAACTTTTCTATAAGACTTCCTGAGCTCCATCTAATGTTTGGCTGTGGGTCTCTGCATCTCTTTCTATTGGCTGCTGGGTGAAGTCCCTCAGAGGACAGTTATGCTAGTCTCCTGTCTACAAGCATAACAGAGTACCATTAATAATGTCAGAGACTGGCTCTCGCTCATGGCATAGATTTCAATTTGGGCCAGTCATTGGTTGGGAGCAGTCCTTCTGAATCTGCTCTATTTTTGACCATGCACATCTTAAAGACAGGATGCATGTGGGATGGAAGTCTTTGTGGGTGTCTTGTATCTTTGTTTACAAATAGACATCGTGCCACAGAGATGAACTCTATTCCATCTTCTTAAATGGTGCAACATTCATTCTCTGAGATTAAGTGATTCATTAAAGATACACATGTAATCCATTTTGTCCAATGACAATGAAGAAACTTTAAACTTCAAATGGAAAGGATCTTTTTCTCTGACACATAAAGACTGAAGAAATATAATCATTCTGTGAGTTTTTCTCAGAAGGGACGATTATTTTCCCATTTTGGAAATACTCCAGACATTGTGAGAGTGATAAACTATAGGATGGAGAGAACATTAACCCTTGATGGTATGTATCATTGAACTGCTATACCATTCTAGACTCTTCTACCAAGTGATGAATTAAATAGATATTACTTATATAAGGAATGAAAGAGAAAGTTTACATTACTAATAAGCCCCCTTTTTTTATTCCCTTCACCTATAGAGTTCCTAATCTTTACTTTGGGACCTAAATTTCATCTTACCTCCAATGCAGCCAACTTTTTACTTAAGAATAAATTAGTAATATATATTTTTATAAATCACTGATTAAGTATTTAAGCCTATGTTTGTGTCACCAGTCGAATCTTTGCAGGAACTTTGTAATCCTTAAGTAATATAACCCATATCTTTTTATAATTATTAGCACATGCAATCTCTAAACAAACTATCATGTCCCCGATAAACAGAGCTTTAATAGTTAACAATTACCACATCCTTGTTTGTGCTAAATCACTGTTTAAGTCTTTAGAGTCCTCAATGATAATGGAGTAAAAGTTCAGAAAGCACCGTCACATTCCACAGTGCTCTCTTGGCTATGTTGAACTTTGGGTAAATTATGTCATAGCATCCTGTACTCTTCCTTCATCAAAATCATAGCACCTTAAATTTAAAAAGTGAACATCAGCACCATAAAGGCAAACTTTACTGTCCCTTTCTACTCAAGTTCCAGATGCCAAGAAAGCAAGAGGCTCCCAGGACCCAATAGGGATGAAATTAGCTGAAATGCCCAACAAAAACCCGTGGAGAGCATATCCAGAGGTTAGGCAAGGCCCCTGTTTGGAGGATAGGGCCACCCACTCATTTCCACATTTTTAACCCAGAATTGCTCCTGTCTAAAGGAAATATGGGGACAAAGTTTGGAGCAGAGACTGAAGGAAAGGTCATCCAGAGACTGCCCCACGTAGGGATCCATCCCACATACAGACACCAAACCGAGACACTATTGCAGATGCCAAGTAGTGCTTGCTGACAGGAGTCTGGTATTATCTGTCTCCTGAGATCCTTTGCCAGAGCCTGACAAATCCTGAGGAGGATGCTGGCTGCTGACTGAGCTCAGGGACCCCAGTGAGGAGTTAGGGAAAGGACTAAAGGAGCTGAAGAAGTTTGTAGCACCATAAGAAGAACAATAGCAACCAACCAGACTCCCCTCCACCCCCTGCTCCCAAGGACTAAACCACCAACCAAAGAGTACACATGGAGGGACCCATGGCTCCAGCTGCAGATTAGCAGAGGATGGCTTTGTTTGGCATCAATGGGAGGGGAGGCCCTTGGTCTTGTCAAGGCTCCATGCCCAGTGAAGGGAATGCCAGGGCCGTGAGGTGGGAGTGGGTGGGTGAGTGGGTGGGAGAGCACCCTCATAGAAACGGAGGAAGGGGTGTAGGATAGGGGATTTTAGGAGGGGAAACCAGGAAAGGGGCTAACTTTGAAATGTAAAGAAATAAAATATTCAATAAAAAAGGGAAACTTTATGGCCAAATTACATCTTACAGTTGAACATAAAGTCACCATAGGCACCCTTGAAGTTTCAGATCATGATTTTAAAAAATGCATAAAAATCATGTCTAAAACAGGTGCATCCAAGAGGAGCTTGTTAAGTTATGATGATGTTTGACCTTTACAAAGAAAACATACAGTTTTATAATATCTGCTCCAGAAAATTAGAGTCTTCTTCATCTCTATCTCCATAGGAACAAACCCATAAATGGTGATCAATTAGAGAGTGTCAAATTCTCTTTGTGTTACAGTGTCCAAGAAAAACTATGTCCTTTTCCCCCCTAGCATCTTCCCTCTAGACATATGCTGTGGTAGATTTAATTGTATCAGTAACTTCAGCAGTCGTCGGCATGTGTGATGTGACTTCTAGATGGCTGTATGTTTGGTGATGTGGTACACAGCAGCCTGGGGGCTAACAAGAACATGTCCTCTGATGTCACTAAATATTCTGCCAGTGTTTGCCTAGTGACTGTTGCCAGATAGATGCCTCTAAATGCTTCCTGATAAAACCAAGAAGTGAAATGCTCAGTAAATGAACAGATGCTCAAAACTGGAAAATCTCCACTCCTGGGGAAAAGCTTAAAGTTTCATGGAAGACAGAGATGAAAAGAAACTGCAAGCAAAATGTGGTATTCCCTACAGAAAACCTGCTCCTTCTTGCTTTTGTTTTATATTTTTATATTTTATTTTATGTAAGGAATGTTTTCAAACATTGAGAGGATGGTTTTCTGTTTGCTAAGGAAAACAAATATCCCGTGTCATGTGATACTGCCCTCCCAAATCTCAAAGTGTTAGTAATTGTGTTCATTGCTACATTTTATGGATAGTAGGATTCTAGTAGTACATTGCTTTGATATTGATCAGGCCTTGCAATGCATCCCAAGATGACTCTAAATTCCCCACTACCTCCTATCTGCTAAAGTTATAGATGTGTACTTTGACCACAGTTGACCTATTATTTTCTATCAATTTTGTTTATTTTTCATTTATATAATGCTATTTTGTTGAATGTATGTTTTACTTGAGTGTGTGTCTGTGTGCTGCATGCATACCTGTTGCATGCATAGGCCAGAAGACGTTTCCTTGGAAGTGCTATCATGCAGATGCTGGGAATCAAATCTGGGTCCTCTAGAGGAGTAGTCAGAGTTATGTAACTGCTAAGTCATTTTGCACTCCACTTTCTTCAGCATTTTAAAGCATCTCATATGTATTTCTACATATTACCCACAATTATATTCACTATACAAACTATGTCATTCATTGTTCTCAAAATTGTGATCCTAGAAGGAGGGTGAAAGGTCTGATTTTAGCAACATGGTATGTCCCTGTAATTACATCATAGAAAAGGATGAGGCAGGAATGTGAGGCTCAAATGAACTGCCAAGCAAGGCTATATCTCAAAACTCATGAGATGATCGACCACAAAACTCCCCTTCAGGATATTCTTAGGGCGAGCTGAGCATATTGATAGACACTTGAGGTTAATTCACAGAAACAGTACAGCTAGCAGTTATATATAGTTATTTTATATGTTTTAATAATCAATTGTCTAGGTAGAAAGGAAGGATATTCCAGGAAAGATATTAAAAAGGGAGTTCCTATAGAGATATGCAATCATGCACAGGTAAATAGCAAAAGGAACATCACAGAAAAATCCCAGTAATAACAGAGAAAATACAGTGAGATTTTATTCTGTGTTTTTTTTTCTTATGTGTCATATGTTAGAGATGCTGTATCTTTGCATGATAAGACATATTTTTAACTGATTGAAGCCTTGAAACCCAGAAATACATACATGCATAGAGAAACATAGATAAATCATAGGTAAGTGATCAAGAATGTTAATCATCTGTTCTTCAATAGCAGATCTCTCTCATTCTCTGTCTTACATACACACACACACACACACACACACACACACACACACACACACACATGAAATCATTATGATGGTTAAAGATGCATTAATTAACAGGCCCTTAATTACTGAAACTTACATTATACTATTTTTCTTCCTAGTGACAAATTAAGAAACTTTATTTGTGTAGTGCCTTTGGATTTGTTTAGTGTCTTAACCTTCCTGCTCACAGTCACATGCTCAACACCTAATATAATGATCTGTATCTCACAGATGTTCTATAATTGCATAAGTAACACAGATAGTGAATGAATCCTTTTTATTCACAGTCTTTGTTAGTTTTTGTCAACTAGTTTTTAAGTGTCATTGAATAAAGTCACTGACTTTAGGATGACTAAAGAAAGAGATTTTCTTCTTTTGGAACTTTGATAAAAAAGACTAATTTTGCTCTAAAATAGCAAACTTGATTTTATTGTATAACACTTTTAATTCGTCATCGACTCAGGTATAATGTGATTATTACATATATAAATCGTGGTACATATATCACATTGAATATAGTAAAACCTTGATAGTCATCTTCAGGGATTCCATTTTATCCTCCAGCCTACTCCATGGAAGGATTATATAAGTAAGCCAATAGCAACAATCTGATAGCCCATGAATGTAGTTTAAAACAATAGATCCTTCAAAGTCTGGTGGCACTATGTAAACAGCACAATGACATAAGATAATAATAGGTAAGTAGTCATTAAATGACCTCACTTATGAATAAATATAAATGTATCTGAAAATTAAAGACAAGTTTATAAGTATACTAGGAGAAAGAAATTTTGAGTTCTTTTCCTGATTTCTGACTTAACCCACTGTCATGAGAATATTTTCTCCTTGTGTTCTATGTGGATCCCTAGACCACTTAATATTTCCTGGGTCGCATTTTATTTGACTTAAATCCATTGGAAGTCATATATATGTATATTTCTACACACTCTACTTTTTCTTCTAGTTACCCTTGCATTCCTGAGGGAAATCTCCACTTTTCCTTCTTGTGAAGGATAATGCAAAGATTACATGGCATCCCAAAGGTAAAACGAGGGAGTTCTTTATAAAAAAACTTAAATGATGAGCCACACACTTGGAAGATGTTTTTGTGTATTGTAAAATTTTATAAGAATTTAAATATACTCAATGCTTTAAGTTTCTCTGAATTAAATTATTTTATTATTTTTATTTATGATAGTAAATATTTATATTAAATGTTCTCTATATAAGTTGAAGTAAACAATATACATGCTATATTATTATGAAGAGGAAATGAGACTAAATGCACATAAGGATTCATCACATAATCTGGACTGTGGTGGGTACACAAATAGGGTATTTTAGTTTCATTTAAATGTATTGTATTTGTACTGTGTACATGATATGAAAGAATGATAAAAGTAAAGACTATATCAAATTTTTCTGGGATTAATATTGAAGTCACTTATCAAATGAATTGGCTAAAATGTAAGTTATAATATAGAACTTATTCAATAGTTATTGTCAGCTTAAAGCTCATTATTATGTATTGGTTCTTAGAAATAAATTTTATATCAAATTGAAATCAATATGTTATTGAAAATCCTACTGAAATGTCTGAATAATTTCACTGGTAATCTTTAATGCAGTAATATTTCTGTAGCTTGACAGAAATTATTGCATATTGTCTTTTTTTCTTGATTTATTCTTCCTCCCTCCCTTTCTTTTTTTTTTTTTCAAGATAGGGTCTCACTATTTAGCCCTGATGGCATAGAAATTGCTGTGTAGACCAGGCTAGACACAGATGTAGAGGTATTTTAAACCAGCAACATTGTTGCTCTGGCAAGGGTTCACATACAAAGACCTACTAGGTCTATATGATCTGGCTGGAATTCAGATGTGCTCTGGATTATAATACCAATTGGCTGGAATACAGACTGGGTTGGAATACATGCCCCTAGTACACACCTTTAATTCCACACAGTGAAGGTAAGATTAGTTTATAAAAGACAGAAGTTATGTTTTAAAGTGACATTTAATTGAGGAGCAGACAAAGTGAAGAATCAGAGAAAGATTTGCCAGAATAAGTCAGAGATAGGATGCACCCAACTAAAATAAGAACAGGAGTGGTTTGCTGTTTGTTTGTTTGTTTTTGTTTTTATTTTGTTGGTTAGTTTGGGTTTTTGTTCTTGTTTTGTTTTGTTTTTAACCTAAGAGTTTCTTACTGGGACAGTTTTATAGAGACATGTTTTAGAGAGAACAAACTAGAAACATTTGAAGATAGAATGAGTCAGAGAAAGAGACAGAGATTAGAGCAGAATGCTAGAGTTAGCTTTAGGCCAAGCAGAGCAATTCAGTCTGCAGCTAAGACAAACCAGTTTGAATCAGTCAGCTTGAAGAAGACTTTGAGCCAGAAAACCTGAGTTTAACTACCCAGCTAGATTAAGACAGAAATACATAGGTGAGCTTATACAGCAGTAAACTTCTGAGATGACAATTTTATAGAGAATAAAGTTATATTTATTCTCAAACTCACAGAAATGTCCCTGGCTCTGTTCCACTCCCATGTGTCATCAAGCCCCTCTCTTTCTTTTTCTCTCTCTCTTTCACACACATATACATAATGTATAAGTATACATTTCAATACTGATAGTAAGATTTTTAAAATAAAACTAAGTATAACAAACATGAATTACTGAAATTTCAAGGAAAACCAGAGCTTTTTTTTTACACAGAAAACCTAAGTAATAAAAATCAAACCCAATTTCATTCATCCCACGATAAATCTTTTAATTGTTTTAGCTAAGAATACTTTACTTATACTTAGGCCTCAAGTGTTTCATCTCAACCTCAAGCAATATTATACTTTCAGATTAAGTATTTAGTGCCATAATCTACTCTGTATTATTTTTATGTACAATAATTTAATTGTCCCAGTTCCTTTTCACATTGATATGCTTTACCCAGCATCTTAACATATGTATGGGTCTGTTCAAGTAGACTACACTGAATAGTCTTATTTCAATTAGCTTTTTATTGAGTATGAGAAAAACACCATTTTAATTATTTCCTCAAAGTTGAATTAGGAATCTTGATTTTTCTATGTTACTTTATGGGATTAATATTCAGTTTGCCAAATTTGTTAAGGTTTCTCCTGGAAATATGACTGTGATTCTGCTGTGATTATCCTTTTCTTTCCTCAATTTTTTTTATCAGATATTTTATTTATTTACTAGAAGATGGAAAGAACCCAGATGTCCTTCAACAGAAGAATGGATACGGAAAATTATATCATTCTTAAATCCATGGGCATGACTGTGTCCTTACTTTAAAAAAATCAGTTTTACCACAAGTGCACTAACTACATTGCGGACTTATCTGTCTTTGGTTTTATTACTATTGCCATTAGTATTTTGTACGTGATAAGAATATTTAACAGAAATTTATTTTTTGTAGCAAAATTTAAGGTTACAAAGCAATGTTGCTAGCTTAAGATACTTTGTTGAGCAAAGCTACAGAACACATTTCTTTTTTTGGTATGAGAAAACAAAAGGTTTATATCTTGGCAACAGCTCTATACTTCCTGCTTTGGTAAATTTGTGTATTCCTGATTTTGCCTGTAATGAGACCTTGTGGGATTTGTCTTCCATATAAGGTTTATTGCAATTAACATCAGAACTTCTGGGTCTCTATTATTTCAGATGGCTGATTTACTCCTCTTCCTTTTAGTTTACTAATGTCCTGTTCTATTCGAACATACCCTGGAACACAGGAGTGTTCCCTTCAAATCTGAGGACTGTATACTGAAGATCAATCACATCCGGATTGGCTTTGGATTCACTTACAAGTGTAAATCTATGTTGACATGTGAATTTTCAAGGACAACATCCCTTTTACCATGTTATGTACCATGCATAATTGGGATGCATATAATTAATAATTAATTAAATAAGATGCTTTATGAGAAGGGGTATGCCTAGAAAGCAAGAGTGTTCATAATCTAAGTCTGTAAAGTCAAATGCAGAACTACTCAAATTATACCTCTATATCCAAACTCCTTCTCTTGAAATCCATAAAATAGACCCTCAAACAAACATTAGGACCTTAAATATTTTTACTAATATGGCTAACACCTCCCCTTGTGATATAGTCTGGTCTTTTGTATTTCCCCCCTTTACATATTCATTTTCCAAAGTAAATGTACACTAAAATATTATGAGTTAAAAATTAAATGAATATAATTATAATTTTTTAAAACTGGAAATTTATGGAATCTTGAGTCAATCAGGAAATGAAGATAATATAAATATAGGTCAATCAAATGCCATTATTTCCACATAGCTTCAGAAATTCTACACAGACAACCACGATATTGATGACACTGTTATATATTTTTATGTTATTTTGATTGTATGCATATAAACATTTATGTTATGTGTACTATATGTGTGACTAGTGCCCATGGAGTTCAGAAGGGAATTCAAATCTTCTCTGATTTGAGTTAAAAGAGAATTGTTAATTTCATCTGGATGCTGGACATTGTGCTGATTTCTGCAAGAGCTGAGTATTCTCTTTCATGGCTGAGTCCTCTCTCTAGCCACTCATATGTTAAATGCTCAAAGGATAAGTGTCATGTTTAATGTTGTTATTTGTATGACCATTTTATGCTATAACATTTATTCCCATAAAAGAACTCTCCATACATGTTATGATGTATAAAATAAATGTATTTACTTGAGAAGAAAATTCTAGCTGACATTTCTCCTTACTGATTTGCAATAAAATAAAAAAAAAATCTTGAACTTTTAACCTCTTTGCTAGATTTTTTTCCATGCATTATTCTGTCAATAAGAATTAAGTAAACTTAAATTAATTGTATTAGGAAATTAGGAATTCTTTTAAAATTTCTTTTTGTAGTTTGAGAAATTCCTAAAGCATACAACATATTTTAATTCAATCCCTTTTCTACCCCCACCCACTTTCTCCAATTTTCCCTTTTCCACCCACCGTCTTTGTCCCGATTTTCATGTACCCTGTTTATAAACATTAAGTTGCACTCCTACCTGGATGTGTATCGGTGATTTATGTCGCTGGATGAGGGAAAGCCAATTTCCTCCAGGGGTGAGGTGCCTAAGAAGCTCCAGTACATGGTCTTAGACCCACTCAAACTCTGGCAGCGGTAAGTTTTCTGATGTTTTTCTATTGCTTTGCTTTAAATAAAGTTTCTTTGGTACTTTGTGATGTACTTGGTCTTTAGTTAATTCTTAGATAAAATGTTTCCAGCCTGGAAGTACACAAATCTGACACCAAACTTTCCTAATACCTATGCTATTATGTGAAGGTTCATATCACTGTATCTTATTTTGTCAAATGTTTTTATGAATCTGAACTGGGAATTTTCAGAAGTATCATCTCTATCAGTTCTTAGAAAACTTTCATTTGTTCTACTCAGGTTTGGTTTTTGTTGTTGTTGTTGTTGTTTGTTTATTTATTTTTTAACTTTTATTTATTTTTAATGTATTTTTTTGATTCACTTTACATCCCAATATGATTTCCCCCTCTCCTCCCAGTACCTCCTCACACAGATCGCTCCCTATTCCCTCCTCCCATTCTCCTCTGAGAAGGGGGAGCTCCCCCTGAATATCATACCCCTCACCCCTGCTGGCACATCAAGTCACTGAAGAACTAGGTGCATCTTCTCCCACTGAGGCCAGACAAGTTGCCCCAGTTAGGGAAATGGGATTCACAGGCAGACAGCAAATTCAGAAACAGCTTCTGTTCCAGTTGTTGGGGGCTCTACATGAATACCAAGCTTCCCATCTGTTATATATGTGGGGCGGGGGGTGTCTAGGTGCAGCTCTTGCTTGTTTTTTGGTTGGTTGTTCAATCTATAGGAAACCCCAACGGTCCAGGTCAGTTGACTCTTGATATTACTGTGGAATTCTTTTCCTTTTTGGGTCCCTCCATCCTCCCACTAACTCTTCCACAAGACTCCCCA
This sequence comes from Montemys delectorum, assembly GCA_019843815.1. Taxonomy (NCBI): domain Eukaryota; kingdom Metazoa; phylum Chordata; class Mammalia; order Rodentia; family Muridae; genus Montemys; species Montemys delectorum. Next base: position 38,988 of record JADRCD010217677.1, on the reverse strand, counting down.
ACCTCCATCTGATGTTTGTTGATGGGTCTCTGCATTTGTTTCCACTAGTCTCCTGGAGGACAGTTATGCTAGGCTACTGTCTGCAAACATGACAGAGTATCATTAATAGTTTCAGAGACTGATTCTTGCCCATAGGATGGGTCTTAATTTTGACCAGTTATTGGTTGGCCATTCTCTCTATTTCTGCTCTGTCTTTGTCTCTGTACATCCTGTAAGCAGGAGAGATTTTAGGTGGAAGGTTCTGTGGGAGTTGTTGTCCTTATCTTTCCACTGGGAGTCCTGCCTGGCTACAGGAAGTGGCCACTTCAGAATCTATATGCCCAACTGCTAGGAGTCTCAGCTAAAGCCACTCCAATGTCCCATGTCAGTAAAATATTGTAGAGATGCCCCTTCACCACCACCATTGGTTTTGTTCTCTCTCCCTACACTTGATCCCCTCCCTCTCCCCTATCCTTTCTCTCACCTAGTCCCTTCCCTCTGTCCAGTTCTGAAATCTATTTTATTTCCCCGTCTGAGAAAGATCCACTCATTTTAATGAATCTTTCTTCACCTTGAAGGAAATGATATTTCATTAGCTTGGCATTTGTACCTCACAAGATACCTCATAACAACTTTCTGTGCAATTGTGACATGGCCAAATATCCTCTTAAAACGACAGCGGATGTTGATAATGTTCACTACACACATCCAGTTCTAAGTGCCTAATACTGTTCTTCTCTGTCTTAAATGGAAGGGTGTAGAAAATACTGTTGACCTTAGACTCTAGTTAATTTTGTTATTAAATAACATCCACAAGTAAGAGTCATCATTTATGCTATACTTTTCATAGCCTACATTTATTTTCCCCTGAATTGAATTAACTGAATTTTCTTTAGTTCTTTTACTGGAAGGAAAAAAAAATAAGACCTAAAATTGCCTTGAACTAGTTAAAGGGTAAAAATCATCTCCTTGTTCCACCCAGAGAACAGTCTTTTCAGTTGACATTAATCTTCCTGTTTCCTTATCTTTCAGGAAGAACATTCTGTATATACCACGGGTTACGTCTACCATTCCTTTCCATTCAGTTTAAATTACTTGAATTGAAACTATCACTTGAATTGAAACAAGACTATTATACCTAGCCAACTTCTGTGATACTGAAATATTTAAGGGTTACTTAGATAAGGATTCTAACAGGAATGAGATGGAATATCTATTCCATGATAACCAACTTATCCAAAGTACTAAAATTACAATTGTTACTATGTATTCTGTAGATAATTCAGTTGTGAAGAGTAATGACTACATATATTGAAGAGGAAAAGCAACTTTAAAAAATTAATTTTGTTAGAAACGCATGAGGTCTACATGATTACTGCTGGCACAGGTTCACTATGACCCAGTTGCTTCCTAGAATTCCATGTTTGGACTAGCTAGAATATTACACTCGTTTGTATTCACAGTGAGCAGACCACAGACCATCATCCTACTCATGACATTTGAGGACAACTTGTGTTGCTTCTCTCCTTAGGTCATGTGGCTCTGCAGGATCAAACTCAAGTTACTCTTAGCAGTAAGTATCTTTTACTACATAGCCAGTCATCTAGCTTGTCTGCTGGTTACAAGTCCCTGCTACTCACTTTCACAAAATTGGAAGTCACAATTTTGTGTTGTCTTTATGGATCTAGTGATTTAAAACACTTCATATAAATTGAGCCACCACATTTATTTTTCTTCAACTCACTTATTTTATTTACTGTTAAATGTTCAAGGCTTACCCTTGTTGCTAATGCCATTAAATGGGGTTGCATTGAAAGGTTCAGAAATATGTCATTGTAATCACATATCACATTTTGTTTATTCATTAGTAGCTGAATTCTAATTATGGCAAATGACATTGTAAAATTAAGTTGGAATGAAGAGGCCCTTTCAAAAAAATTTAAAGTGAGAAAGTAAATGTGAAGGAGGAAAGACTGATATAATGCAAGATACTCTATGCTTACACATTTTGAAGATGTGTTTCATTTGTGCGTGTGTGTGTGTTTGTGTGTGTGTGTGTGTGTGTGTGAGTGTGTGTGTGTGTGTGTGTGTGTGTGTGTTTATTTTCTTGTGTCAGTGTTATTGCCCAACAAAGCATGAGGGCTTCAGATATCCTGGAGCATGTTTTAAAAGTAATGAGCTGCCCAAAGTATGTGCTGGAAAACCAAACTTCATACCTCTGCCAGTGTACAGCAGCCTTTTTTTTTTTAAATTTTATAAATTTTATTGTAATATATTTAATATATATTAAATAAACACATCACACACCAAAATTAATCAAATCAAAAGTCTATAAAATTCAATGAACTTCTATTCCATTAGAGTAGGCATTCAAGAAGTAATTTGTAGAGTTTCACATTAAATTTAAACTTTCAGTATTGAATGTTTTTATACACTTATCTACCATCCAGACTAAAATAATCCATGACAAAATTAAGTGCATAGCCTTTTAAAGGTTGTCTCTCACACACACACACACACACACACACACACACACACATGCATGCACGCACGCACACACACATACACGCACGCACACGTGCACACACACACACACACACACACACACACACACACATAAAAACAACCTTCTCAGTCTGCATAATGATTTCTGCACTTGTGTTTTCAGGGCCAATTGTTTGTGTATACTTCCTAGAGAAGACTATTTCAGAAATGCCATACAGTATGTTTTGATCACATTTACTTCTGTATTCCACATCTTCATTCCCTGCCCTTCACACTTTGTAAAATCTTTGGTTTTGTTTTGTTCTTTTACTCATCTCTATCCCATTTGTGCTGCCTAATTATTAGTGGATCTGTGGCCTTGCTACTGGAGCATGGTCTACTTACTAGCAGCTACCTACTTAAAGACAACTGATTCTCTTTGTTCCAGAAACTATCAACTGTCAATATCCTGGACTACCTTCCTCCTCCATGTTGGAATTTTGTCTTTTTAATTTTCTAATAGAAAGAAATGTAGGAAGAAAAAGAGTGTTAGTTGCTTGGATTTCTATATATTCACATGCCTCCACTTTACCATATATTAAGTGACACTGATAATACCCATCCTGTTATTGAGAAGATTAAGTGAATATAAAAAGTTATCACTACAAAGTCATATGTAAAGATAATCAAGGGTTTATTTTTGCTTTTCCAATACTTCCTAGTGTTATTGCACAGTGATCTTCTGGAAGCTATCTGATTTTGTTGGACATCAATCATTATTTGTTTCCTGTTCTGAAGCTCTGTTGTCTCCTGAATGGCACTCAGGACTGAGCATGGTGCAGGGGGTGGCCTGAGATTTCATATGGCAAGTTTTAAGGCTGCTACACTTGACAAAGAAAAGAGGATGCTAGGTTGGGTTACATATATGACATGGATTTCTGCTCTATTCTGTTTTACAACCTGTACTGGCTAGTTTTGTGTGTCAACTTGACACAGGGTGGAGTTATCACAGAGAAAGGAGCTTCAGTTGGGGAAATGCCTCTATGAGATCCAGCTGTGGGGCATTTTCTCAATTAGTAATCAAAGGGGTAGTGCCATCTCTGGGCTAAAAGTCTTGGGTTCTATAAGAGAGCAGGCTGAGCAAGCCAGAAGGAAGCAAGCCAGTAAGGAACATCTCTCCATGGCCTCTGCATCAGCTCTTGCTTCCTGACCTGCTTGAGTTCCAGTCCTGACTTCCTCTGGTGATCAACAGCCATGTCGAAATAAGCTGAATAAACCCTTTCCTCCCCAACTTGCTTCTTGGTCATGATGTTTGTGCAGGAATAAAAACCCTGACTAAGACACAACCTGACATCCATTATGACACATCAAATGTGCACATGCAGATTCATCTAACCCAAGGTAGCCATGACTTATGGCAAACATAATATTGAATCATTATATGTGATCTCCATTTTATCCTTAGAATACTAAATTTCTCAACCAGAACTCTTTTTTATAATTAATTAATTAATTAAGTTGTTTATATTCCAAACACTGTGCCCCTTCTTCCTCTTTCCCCCTCTCCCTCTACACTTCTTCTCTGAGAGGGTGGTATACCTAGACTCTGGCTCATTAAATATCTGCAGTGTTACATGTATCCTCTTCCCACTGATGCCAGAAAAAGTAGCCCTGTTGTTATAAGTCTGCTATGTAGCCTATTTATGCTCTTTGGTTGGTGGTTCAGACTTGGAGAACCTCTAGGGGTTCTGGTCTTTCTGTGCAGTTCCTATACACTTTGGGGCTCTCAATTCTCCCCCCCCCCCCACTTTTCTATAAGAGTCCAGAGCTCGTGATCCTTCTGCCTCTGCCTCCTTCAGCAAATCCTATCTGCATGTGCTACCACACAACAGCCAAGACATAATTCACGGACCACATGAAGCTCAAGAAGAAGGAAGACCACAGTGAGGATAATTCAGTTCTTCTTAGAAGGGGGATCAAAATGTCCATGGTACAAAATACAGAGACTAAGTTTGTGGCAAAAACTGAAGGAAAGGGCCATCCAGTGACTGTCCCATCTAGGGATCCATCCCATATACAGTTACCAAATCCAGACAATATTGTGGATGCCAACAAATGCTTACTGACAGGAGCCTGATATAGCTGTCTCCTGAGAGGCTCTTCCAGTGCCCGACAAATACAGAAGTGGGTTGGGATGCTCCCAGCCATCCATTGGATTGAGCACAATGTCCCCAATGGAGAAGCTAGAGAAAGAACTCAAGGACGTGAAGGGGGTTGCAACCTCATCGGAGGAACAGCAATATGAACTAACCAGTACCCCCAGAGCTCCCAGGGTCTAAACCACCAACCAAAGAGTACACATGGACAGATCCATGGCTCCAGCTGCATATGTATCAGAGGATGGCCTTGTGTTACATCAGTAAGAGGAGAGGCCCTTGGTCTCATGAAGTCTTGATGCCTCAGTGTAGGGGAATGTGAGGGCAGGGAAGCAGGAGCAGGTGGGTTAGTGAGCAGGGAGAGGGGGGATAAAGGAGGAAGGTATTCAGAGGGGATAAAATTTGCAATGTAAATAAAGCATCTACTAATAATAATTAAAAAAAAGAGTCCAGAGCTCTGTCCAATACTTGGATGTGAGTATCTGCGTCTGTTTCAGTCAACTGCTAGGTAGAGGACAGTTATGCCAGGTTCCTGTTTACAAGCATAACATACTATGATTAATATTGTCAAGGACTAGTGATTGCCCCTGGCATGGGTTTCAAGTTAGGCTGGTTATTGGTTGGCCGTTCCCTCAGACTCTGCTCAGTCTTTGTCTCTCTGCCTTGCTTTTAGACAGGACAAATTTTGAGTCGAAAGTTCTGTGAGTGCATTGGTGTCCTCACTCATCTCTCCACTCGAGGTCCTGCCTGACTCCATACAGGAGCTGGCCTCTTCAGGTTCCATATCTTCACTGTTAGGCTAAGGTCACCTGCACTGAGTCCTGGGACACCCTCTCCCCCATCTCAGGTCTCTAGACCTAGAGATTCCCTACCCCACCCCCAGCAGCTGCAGATTTCCAATAATTCTCCTGGCCCTCTGGCCCTTTCTCCTGTCTGTCTCTCCCCATACCTGATCCTGTCCTGCCAGACCCCTGACTCTCCTCTCCTTACTCCCTTTCTTCCAGTTCTCACCCTTCCTCTGGTCCCTAGGACTATTTTAATCCCCCTTCTAACTGAGATTCAAGCATCCTAACTTGGCCTTCCTTCTTGTTTAGCTTCTTTGGGTCCGTGGAGTATAGAATGAGTATCCTGTACCCAACAGCTAATATCCACTTACAGCAGTTCCACAGTTTATTTCTACCAAGCTCTGTAAGTATTTTAAAAATTAGTGATTTAGTTGAACTGAATGATTTTTGCAGAGGTCGTCATTATCCTCTTGGTATTAACAGAATTTTTAGTCTTTGGTTCTCACTCAGTATTTCATAGTATGAGTAGAGAGAGAGATTTTTTTTTTTGCCACTTCAACATGCATCTGTTATTTCAGTGAGGCTAGCAGCTTTGCATGGAATAGGCTTTTATAAACATTACATACATACCCAGAAATTTTTCTAGCACCACACGTTTGAGGATTTTATATTGCTAAATCACAATCTCTGCCTCTATTCCTCCATTTTACTGAACATTCTGGAATCAGTGAAGAAGCGTTAATTTTAACAATATTTTCTTGAAGATATATGATCATTTGGATTTTATTGTAACACTTGCACAGTCTCCATGGTTTGAAATGAAATGCTCCTCAATAAGCATATGTCTTTGAGCACTTGATGACCATCTGCTGAATGGTATTGAAGTGAGAGCAGGCAGGAAGGGATGTGTCTTTAAGGTTTCTATGTCTGGTCACTGATGCAACTCTCCCTATTTCTACTAAAGATACAATGTGCCCGTCTACTTCATTCTCTTGCTGCCTTGTCTCCTCCACAAAGATAAACCCTATCCCTGTGAGTTATAAGGGGAAAGAGAACTACCATCCCCCAACTTGCTTTTTGTTGTGTATTTGGTCACAATAACAACAGAAATGTGCCTGTCTATTCTATAGCTTTTTACACAAACTTGTAGCTGTGTATGTAGGAATTCGAAGTCACGTGGATACATAAGTGCTGTATCCCATAAAAGTCCCCATTTGTTTTAATATGCACTAACTCTCACTATTCCATAAATACATTTCTTCAGACTCCAGTTTTGATTTGAACATCTTATAAATCTTACACAATATGATTATCTTTGAGAATCAGAAATTAAAAGTTATAAAAATAAAAATCTCTTCCCATAGCCAATATTTTAATCAAGCAGATTTGCCATTGATCGTCTTCTTTACCATAGTCGTGGGATTCTAAAGGATAGAAGTATTGAAAATTCACCTGGAGACAGAGAGTTACTTCTTTTGAAAAAGTAAACTCAAGGTTATTTTCAAAGTTAATAGAAACAACATTTTCTTTTATTTTAAAAGCACACTTTCTGCAGTTTCCTTTTGGTTTTACTCCTGAGGAGCAACAGGTATCCCCAGTCTCCGTTCATAGTTTGTTAAACAGAAGGAAACCCATTTCTTCTCGTAAAACCTTTTACTAACTTCAAGGCAGCCCCATATTTAACAACAGATCTAGATGATTTGTTTTGGGAGGGGTCTTTTCCTTTCTCTTTCAAACAAAGGAGGTAGATTCAGTCACTTCACTTTCAGGCTTTAATCTTGATTCATTATTAATTTTAGATCAACTAATGACAAACTTTTAAAGGCAGTGGATTGTACTTGGAGCAATCTTTCATTACTATGGAGAAGGAAATAGTATTGAAGCTTTTCTCTCAAAGTCACAAATCTAGAGACACACTTCCAGAATCAAGTGTTACTGTAACTTTCCTGTCTTTAGAGTCTTTTCAAGACTTAAATATAATGGGATTTTTTCTGATATTCATACAGCTTCTGTCACTTCCTCAGTACATCTAAAAAAGCATGGGAATCACATATCACTAAAATTTCTCAACTTCTGTCTGCTTGGGACTTCAGATATTGTATGCTACAATTCAAGACTACTTCACACATACAATCGCAGCACAGATAGAATTAGTTTTTCCCCAAAATGCCTTAAAACAAATTTCACATTGAATCTATAGAGGAAGTCTGGGTAGAATAGCCTGAGGAACACATGGAAATACCCAAGCTAGCAGTTGTTGCAAGGTTCATGCCAGTCATTTGAGGGAAGACAAAGAATGTTGGATAGTATGTGAAGGAGAGAAGCTTGCATCCTGAACGTGATTTTGAATAGTGGCTAGAGGGAGTGAACAGAGCTGTGACCAGGTAGTCCTGTGAGAGGCCAAACATAGGAAAAGGAAGATTTAGTTCATTTCACAGGAGTTGCCAGTCTGGATCAGATTGCTCATCCATAAACTTTGGATCTCATCAAACAGTAACAGGGGAATTATTCAGAGCTTACCAAGGAGTCCGATCTTTCATCAGATTCTAAACCCAGTGAATGATGAGCTGAAAAGGAGAAGATTGAACAGATAATGGCAAGTCTGAAAAATGGAAAATTACCTCTATTTGTTTAGATTATAATATACTTACATCACTTCTCCCTTCCCCATCCTCCCTCCAAACTTCCCTACATACCTCTCCCTGCCCCTCTTCAAGTCGTGGCAGCACATTTTTTATTAAATGTTGTTTTACACACACACACACACACACACACACACACACACACACACACACACACAGAGAGAGAGAGAGAGAGAGACAGAGAGAGAGAGACAGAGACAGAGACAGAGACAGAGAGACAGAGAGACAGACAGAGAGACAGACAGAGAGACAGAGAGACAGAGAGACAGAGACCACACATACAAAATGCTTCCTTTTAATTTACTTGATCTGGAGGATGAAGAAATGGGTAAATGGTTAAAAGCTCTCACAGAGCCAGGCAGTGGTGGTACATACCTTTAATCCCAGCACTTGGGAGGCAGAGGCAGACAGATTTCTGAGGCCAGCTGGGTCTACAGAGTGAGTTCCAGGACAGCCATGGCTACACAGAGAAACCTTGTATTGAAAAAATAACGAAAAAAAAAAAAGTTCTCACAGGACTTATGTCAAGATTGCTGTACCCGTGTCAGGTGGCTCACAACTACTTGTGACAGTAGGGTATTTGGTTGTTTTCCCCTGGCTTCCATAGGCACTGCACTCACGTGCACAACCAGACATGCACACATACATAGGTACACATGATTTTAAATATGTAAATATGCTAACTCAAGTATTTTGTCATGATTATCACTGATATATAAAAATGTATACATTTATGATAATGTATGCATCTATGATAATGCACAATGTTCTAAAGCGTTTATGTCATGTGGAGTCACTAACGTTATTTTTCACACCGCTATCTATCTCCTTTTTCTACCACTTTCCAAGAACTCGTCAGTAGCTATCATTCCATTCTCACGTTGAACAAATCTCTTAACTATATTATTTTTACGTGAAAGTTTATATTCTTTGACCATTTCTGCTCAACTTTTTAACTCTTTGTAACTACTGTTCTAGTATGAACTTCTGCAAGATAATTTCTAAAGATTCTGAACATAAATTCCATCATAGAATGTTTGCCTTCCTGTTTCTGGTTTTGATTTTTGTTTGTTTGTGTTTTATTTCCCCATGGTACTAGAGGTGGGAACTAGAACCTTAATGCGAGCTAGACAAATACTGTCCCAGTAGGCTATGTATGCATTACTAAATTTGCTATTTCTTTTGAGACAATGTCTTAGTTAATGTCTTTTACTGCTGTGAACAGACACCATGACCAAGGCAACTCTTATAAGAACAACATTTAATTGGGGCTGGCTTACAGGTTCAGAGGTCAGTCCATTACCAACAAGGTAGGAGCAGGGCAGCATCTAGGCAAGCATGGTACAGGCAGAGCTGAGAGTTCTACATCTTCATCTGAAGACTGCTAGTGGAAGCCAGACTTCTAGGCAGCTAGGAAGAGGGTCTTAAGCCTATGCCCACAGTGACAAACCCACTCCAATAAGATCACACATCCTAATAGTGGCACTCGCTGGCCCAAACATATAGAAACCATCACAGACAGGATTTTATTAATTTGCTAAAGCTAGCCTTGAATCCATTCTTTAGTCCAGGAAGGGTTTATATTCATCATCTCCTGCCTCTGCCTCTTAACTCTCTGGAGTTGCTACTGGCTTGTGCTATCTACTGTGCCACCTCATTTCACTTAACCCAGTGTCCTCCAGATTGTCCCTTATAGTTGTGAATGATATGCTATCTATTTTATAGGGCTAAATGACATTCTATTATATGCTTAGAGAATAGGAGTTTGTGCTTCGTGATTTTAAAAGATTTTTTTTTTATTTTATGTGTATAACTGTTTGGCTGCCTTTATGTATACAAGCTGCATAATATTTGGCACACAGTGAGCCAGAAGCAGACGTTAGATCCATTTGAAACTAGAATTACAGGTGGTTGTGAGCTAACATGTAATGATAGTAACCAAACTTGGGTCTTCTGGAAAAACAGAAAGTGCTTTTAACCTCTGAGTCATCTATTAGCTCTGTGTTTTTTTGATCCACTTAACCTTTAATGGACACTAATAAGGGCTTCATATCTTACCTTTTGTAAATACTGTTGTAATAAACGTGGTACTGTAGATGTCTTCTTGGTAAGCTAGGTTTATGTTCTTTGAACATATATTCAGAAGTTAAGTTACTGGATTGTATATTAGTTATATTCTAATTGTTTTAGAAACTGTGTAATAGTTTAGCACAATTTTTAGACTCATTTATATATTTGCTGAAGACATATTTACTAATTTTAGTAATTGATCGTTGAATGCAAATTACAGATGACCAATACCTTTGATATTCATTAAAATCATAATTTCACTAAGCTATACTTAAGCTAAAAGTGATCTTGAATCTCTTCTACATACAGTAAACAAAAATACATTTTTAGGAATTGACAAGTTGATCATTTTTTGTACACATATTTTAGTAGCATGAAAACTGGCAAATGAATAGAAATATATGATCTTTCATAAGTGACTGCTTGGGCTGGAGAGATACTACCTGGAGAGACAGCACTGATTAGAGAGATACAGCAAGAATGCCCAGAAGAGCATCTGATCCATCAAAGGAGCCTGGTTTTAATGTTGCATCTACAGAGCCTGTGGGGTGATGGCTGAGATCTTGGTTGTCAACTGTACTGGGTATGGAATCAACTAGCAGAAAAGATATTTGTATGCCTGTGTGAGACATCTTTGGTCAGTTTAATTTGCATGAATATGCCTCCTCCTAAATATGAATAGTTCCTTCTAAAGGTGGACAAGATAAAAGGATGTGTGAGAAAGGAAAATTCTTGATTTGTGCTTGCTTATCTTCACCTTGATGGCAGGTTCTTGCTCCTGCTGCTGTAGCTGTCATTTTTTAATGATATTATAACCCAGGTTTTCCAAAAAAAGATGTCTTAAAACCAACTTTTACAGTCTTCTAATATTGACAGAAGAGCAGTGGCTCTCCTGGAACCCTCAAGGTCTTCAAGATGAGAATGGGACTATAGTGGTATCTAGCCACCGGGACAAAGGAGCTACCAGATTCTCAGCCCCATCTCTCAATTCTGTTCCTATAGAGAAACCCAACCAATAAAATGCCTAACAAATCTGACAACAAAATTCCTGCACACACATGCACACACACATGCACACATATGCATATGCATTCGCAAATGCACAGGTTATTTAGAGTAGACTGTCAGTTTCATTATTTCTCACCATATTTTCACCTGAAATAATACCAATTTACTAAAATGTCCACTTTGTCTTATTTGAAATGCTACCCTTATCATACATAGAGGTCTAAGTTAAATACTAAAAGTATGTTATTTTTATTTCATTCTGCTTGGCATATTTCTCTCTGTTTTGGCTAATATAAAGATTTTAAGTTACATGAGCTTTTTAATATATTCAAATAACTCCAATGATTATTCTCCTGTAAAAATCAACTTGACTGCTTATTTCTATCCTTAATTTTTTTTTTTAACCAGGCAAAGTGTTCTAGTTTGGTTCTCCAAAAGCACTCATAATCAAGTTAAGATTTAAAGTAGCAAATGATACGGACTAATGTTTATAGTTGCTGTGATTTTACAGTTTATGTTTATAAAATATACTTATACAGTATTGATATATTTATAATGTTGATCCTCCTTAACTGCAAAGTTTGTTTTTTATGTCTACATATTATTTTTTATGTTTAGATAATTTCAGTCAATGTATTTTATATCTTTGTCTTTTGATACGATCTTATTTTGTTTTGTTGTAATTTTGAGACATCATCTCTGCATCCAAAGCTGGACCAGAACTCCTGATCTTGTTGCCTCTACTTTGCACATACAGAAACTGCATTCTAAACTACAATGTAGAGCTCAATACTGTACATTTAGAGTCTGGCCTTTCTCTGTACCAAACCACTTATTTTTGTCTTATTTTGGAGGGAGTATATTCTGAGAATTAGAATTTGTTATCTCTTTAAATTCTTACTTTAGGTAAGTTTTAGGTAAGTTTCCCACTATTTCTTTTAAATGACCTCTTCTTTCATTTCCAACATATCCTTTATATATTATGAGTAATAGTCTAATGATCAATAATATCATTTCAAAACTCCCTTGAAAGTAGTTCCCTGATCTCTACGTATGTGCAGCCTCCATGTTTATAATATGATACATGCACATTCACACTCACATATGCATGCACACAAGAATGCACCCAAAAGCTTAGGCTCCCCCCCAAAAAATGCCTAAAAAAAACAAGACAGAGAAAATGAATACTAAGATGGTAAATATACATCTAAACATTAAAAATTTAATAAATAATAATATACTTCTTATAACACGCATTTTTAATATGAAAACTTAAGTAAAAATCATGAGAATATTTCTTCAATATAAATTTAAAAGTTTAAGTACAGAAAAAGAGAAAATTTAAGACTATGTATACAGTAAAATGTTTAAAACTATTAAAACCATACAGATATCAGACAAAGCAGACTCACTAAAATATATACATTTTGTGATAGCAAAAGAATAATAGAAGGGAGTGAAGACTCCCAAGGTAATGGGTCAGTAAATATCTTCAACAAAAGAAAACTTCCCTAACCTAAAGAAAGAGATGCCCACAAACATTCAAGAAGCCTACAGAACTCCAAATAGACTGGACCAGAAAAGAAATTTCTCCCGTCACATAATAATCAAAACACCAAATACACTAAACAAAGAAAGAATTTTAAAAGTACTAAAGGAAAAAATTCAAGTAACATATGAAGGCAGGCCTATCAGAATTGTACTAGACTTCTCACCAGAGACTATGAAAGCTAGAAGATCCTGGGCAGATGTCATACAGACCTTAAGGAAACACAAATGGCAGCCCAGGCTACTATACCCAGCAAAACTCTCAATTACCATACGTGGAGAAACCAAGATATCCCATGACAAAACAAAATTTACATAATATCTTGCTGCAAATCCAAACTTACAAAGGATAATAGATGGAAAACATCAACACAAGGAACAAAACTACACCATAGAAGAAGCAAGAAAGTAATCTTTTAACAAACCCACGCAAACATAATTCCACCTCTAACAACAAAAATTATAGGAAGTAACAATTACTTTTCTTAATGTCTCTTAATATGAAAATTAATATTACCAACATATCCTAATCGATTGAAATTCGAAAGTATGAGGAATTAGAAATTTGTTGGCTGTCATCCAGTGGTCTCTCTAATTTGGTAACTGGAGAAATAGGTCCAATATTGTACAATCCATATACACTTTCTGTTTGTTTGTACCTGACAGTGTCTCGCTGTGTACCACATAATGGTCTTGAAATCATGTTCCTTCTATCTCAGCCTTTCTATTAGTACAATTGTTTATTTGATATTTTTACACTATACTATGGTTTTCAGGACATCTTACATATTTCAAAATTATTTATACAGCCAAATGAAATGTAGACAATTAATTTGGGATATGGATTATAAGAGAACAACAAAGAGTGAGACTGAATGCTTTGCTTAATATTTATAATTATTGTATCAATTTGAAAGAGGGCTTTATAAGTTACTCTTTCTCTGAGATGAATGCTTTTCAAAATCATCACAGACAATGAACCAGATTCTTACCTTCACCTAATGTCTGTGCCACCCTCCAAGCAGAACCATTGTTCATTGGAACAGTTGGTGAATGACTTTATGGATAGACTATCTTAATACACAAACCATTTCTTTTTTTGGGTTTTTTTTTTTTTCGAGACAGGGTTTCTCTGTATAGCCCTAGCTGTCCTGGAACTCACTCTGTAGACCAGGCTGGCCTCGAACTCAGAAATCTGCCTGCCTCTGCCTCCCAAGTGCTGAGGATTAAAGGCGTGTGCCACCACCGCCCGGCTTACAAACCATTTCTTAAATGAATGTAACCTGTTCCCTGTGGGCTGAGAATGAAAACAATCACTCAAGTCAAATAGCTTTGACCATATCATGAAATCTGTATCCAAAACTCATGCCTACCATTCATTCCTTGGCACAGCAGAACTCTCAGTTCTTAGCTATGGAGGTAAAATCCTTTGGTGATATGAGGGTCATTGAAGTACAGCCTTATTACAATGAACTCCAGTGTCTAGAAATTCGTATTTTCAGCTTGTACCACAGTAAAAGCCAAGATTTTAAGATCTACTAAAATAAAACAAACAAAAGGACTTTGTCTATTTATGTTCATTTTAAAAAAAACTAGTAGTGAAGTACTATTTTAAAATATACAGATAATATGTTTGGAGTTATTTAAAATTTACATTGAGAAAAACATGTATTTTCAGTATTGCTGTAGACAAGAATCTACATACGACTGTTCAATTGATTGTTGTTTTACACCAAACAACATTTATTATACTCATTTTTATTGTTACAATATTTATAAATTTTAAAGAATATGACAAAATAAAAAAATGAAAAATATTGCAGGTATGGGGTCTCTGGGAGGAGTTGGGGTACAAAAGGGAAAGAAGAATGTGATATAATTCTATTTATTTAAAATATGTTTTTAAATGTTAACAAATTCAGATAAATTGAAATCATGTATCTTTTCTCATCATAATGCAAGAAAACTTAAATCAATAAAAAAATAAAAATGAAAAAAATGCTTTTCCCCCTTATATAAAAAAATCGTGATCATAGTTTCCCCTTCCCCTACTCTTCCCATATACTCCCCATTACCCTTCCAATCTGGATCCACCCCCTCTCTGTATCTTTTCAGCGAACAAATGGGATTCTAAAGGATAACTATAAAATAAAAATAAAATAAAATAATAAAATGATGAAACAAAAACTAACACATCAGATTGAGCTGAACAAACAATGAAAGGAGCCAAGAAAAGGCATAAGAAACAGATATAGACGCAGAAACACACTTATTTGCATACTCAGGAGTATCATAAAAACACTAAACTAGAAGCCATAATATATAACCAGAGGACTATGGTGTAAAATATATCTATAATGAAATATAAGTTAAAAGTAAGATTGAAAAACGAAAGCTCTAATACATTATGAGACAAGAGATCTCAAGAAGAGTTTGTTTAACCAGTAAAACTTGCCTAGAGAAAACTAAGTTTTATTTGCCAAGGTCATTCATTGCGAATGGCTTCTGGGTTAGGAATGGGGAGAGCTGTTCACTTCTCCTTCCTGCTTTAGGACCCAATCTGATGCAGACCTGTACAGGTCCTGTACAGGCTGCCTCTGCATCTGAGTTCATATGTGTTTCATTCATGGTGATTCGGAAGGCCTTCTATTCTTGATGTTCTCTATATCCTCTGTATCTTACACTCTTTCTACAGTCTCTTTCGCAGGGTTCCCTAAGCCCCAAGCAGAGGGATTTGATGGAGGCATTCCATTCCATTTAGGACTGAGTATCCCAAGATTCCTCACTCTCTGGATAATAGGTGACATGGCTCTCTGCATTTGTTCTCTTCTGTTGAACATAAAGCTATGGATCTTTGTATTTGTTTTCATCTCCTGCAGGAGGAGTCTTCTCTGATGATGGCTGAGCAAGACACTGAACTATGAAAACAGAAGGTCACCAGAAGTCATTCTCTTAATTTATGTTTTGTTTTTATTTGTTTAGTTTTAGAACATTGGTATTTGGTTTTACCCTAGTCCCCTGGGGTATCTAGTCTCAGGTTCTAGTCCCCTGGGGTATCTAGTATCAGGATCTAGTCCCCTGGGGTATCTAGTCTCAGGATTTTGCTTTTGATTTTTTGTTTTTGTTTTTTCATGACAGGGTTTCTCTGTATAGCCCTGGCTGTCCTGGAACTCACTCTGTAGACGAGGCTGACCTCAAACTCAGAAATCCGTCCGCCTCTGCCTGTCAAGTGCTGGGATTAAAAGCATGTGCCACCACTGCCCTGCTTAGTTCAGGTTCTTGACTACCCAAGTAGTTTTGGATATAGTTTTCATCTTATGTGGAGGTCCTTAAATGAATAAGATATTGATTGATTACTCTCAGAAGCTCTGTGCTACCACTACAGTACCATATCTTGAAGGCAGGGCATCACTACAGATCAAAGAGTTTTGTGGCTGGTTTGGGTTTTATATTTTTTACTTTTGTAGCATGCAAACTACATTGCTGCACCAAAAATGCAGCACATAGGGGGATAAGTCTTTATATAGCCATCAGCTGGAATTCGTTCCATGTCAAATGAATTGTGTGGTTGTTGTTTTCAACAATGGAGCCTTGCCATACGTCTGCTGAATGCTATCTATAATTGTGGGAACACGTGGGTAGTTGTTAGGAGGTTCTCAGGGGACTCATTTAAGTAATAACTCAATTGGATGTAACCCCATCCAGCTAGTTGAACCTCATTTGGTGTCAAGAAATGTCATGTTGGGGCTCTTCTTTTCCCCATTGTTTGGTTATTTTATATAGATTGTTCCATAAATGCGTATATTTTAGGAAGCTTCTGCTGTATTAAGTTTCTATACACCCTCTCAAGTGGCCTTTAATTTTTAGTGTGTCTCCATTATTCTCTTCATTTTTTCCTCTCCCATTGCACTTCCTACTCAATCTTTCCATTCCAGTCTCAAAACTACCTGTTGTTATCTATTTTACTTCTGTTTACTAGGAATATCTACTTGCCCTTCCTCTAGTTCCTTATTCTATACCTACCATATGTTACTCTGTGGATTATAGCTTGATTTTAATTTAAATAACAGCTAATATCCACAGATAGCATATAAAGCGTACACACTGTATTTATTTTTCTGCATCTGGGTTACCCCACTCAGAAAGATTTCTTTCTAGTTCCCACCATTACCCTGCCAATTTTTTAATGACAGAATTATATTCCAGTGTATAAATGTACCACATTTTCTCTACCCATTTATCTGTTGATGCCATGAGGTTGTTTCCAATTTCTGGCTCGTATGTGTAGTGCAGCAATGAAAATGGGAGCATCATCTGAGAACCATATTTTGTGTATACACCGAAGAGTGATCTAGCAGGATTTTGGAGTCGATTGATACCCATCTTCTTAAGAAACCGTTACAGTGACTCTCATAGTGATTACACACATTTACACTGCCATTAGCAATGGATGAGTGATCCCTTTAACCCCAAATTCTCTCCAGTACAAGCTGTCACTTGTTTTATTGATCTTAGCCATTATCATGGGTAAAGGATGAAATCTCAAAATTTTTAAATTTGTATTTTCCTGAAGGCTAAGGCTGTTAAGCATTTCTGTAAGTATTTCTCCAGCATTTGATTTTCCTCTTTTGAGAACTCTCTGCTTAGATCTGTACCCAATTTTTAATTGAGTTGTTTACTTTATGTCCAGGTATTGTATAATAGACTCACCATCAGATTTGCAGTTGGGAATTTCTTTTTTCATTCTGTAGTCTGTCCTTTGTCCAGTTGACAGTGTCCTTTGCCATGAGAAAGTTTTTCATTTTCATCAGGTCCCATTTATTAAGTGTTGAGCTTAGCCCCTGTGTTAATAGTGCTCTGTCCTGAAAGTCTTTTCCTATGCCAATGAGTACAAGACTTTTCTCCACTTTGATTTCTATCAGGTTTAATATATCTTGTTTTATGTTTCTTCCATTTGATACTGAGTTTTGTGCACAATAATGAGTTTGGATATATTTGCATCCTTCTACCTGTTGTCATTCAGTTTGACCAGCATCATTTCCTAAAGATCCTGTCTTTTTCCTTTTTTTTTTATTAGATATTTTCTTTATTTACATTTTCTTTATTTTCATTTCCCAGTTTTTGGAGGGGACTCCAAAAACAAACAAACAAACAAAAACAACAAGAACAAACCCCTGTTGCCTCCCCCCTCCCCATGTCTGCCGCCCCACCCTCTCCCACTTATTGGCCCTTTTTCACAGTGTGTATTTCTGGCTTTTTAAAACATAAAAATAAAATATCATGTCTTCATCGGTATAGGAATTTGTGTTTGGGTCTTTTATTTGATTTCATTGATTAGCTTGTCTGTTTTTCTGCCAATATTATGCCATTCTTAATACTAAAGCAGTACAGTTTCAAATCAGTACAAGTGAACCTTCCAGTCTTTCTATTATTATTCACCATTGCTAAAACTATACTTCGCATTTTGTATTTCTATACATATTCAAAACTGTCCTTTCAATATGTGTGAAGAATTACATTGGAATTTTGATGGGGTTGCATCAAACTAGTCTACAGATTGTTTTTAATATAATGACCATTTGTCTCTGGTGATCTTATCAATCTGTGAGCACATGAGATCTTTCTGTCTACTAATAACTCCTTCAATTTCTTTCTTCAGTGTCTTAACATGTTTATTACATATCTTTCATTTGCTTTGTTAATCCAAGATATTTTGTTATGTGAGGCTATTATAAAATGTTGTTCCTATGATTTCTCAGTTTGTCACTTTTATAAGTCTACTAATTTATGTGACTTAAACATGTATCCAGCTAAATTGCTGAAAGTGTTTATTAAAGTGTTTATTACTTATAAGAGTTCTCTGGTGGAATTTTTATGGTCATTTATGTACATTATCATATCACCTGTAAATAAAGATACAATTGACTTTTTACTTTTTAATTGTGTACCCTTGATCTCTTTCAGTTGTTTTATTGTTCTAGCTAAGATTTCAAGTATTTTACTGAATAGGTATGGGGAGAGTGGACAATCTCATCTTGTTCCTAACTTTAGTGGAATTTTCTCCATTTAAGTTGATATTGGCTATGGGTTTCCTATAATCTGTCTTTATTATGTTGGGTTATGTCCATTATCCCTAATCATCCCAAGACATCATGAAGGGCTGTTGGTTTTTGTCAAAGGCCTTTTATATACCTAATAAGATGATCATCAACCAACAAGACCCCCCAGAGTTCCCAAGGGTTAAACCACTAACAAAAGAGCACACATGGAGGGACCCAGAGCTCCAGCTGCATATGTAGCAGAGGATGGCCTTGTTGGTCATCAGTAGGAGGAGAAGCCTTTGGTCCTGTGAAGGCTCAATGCCCCAGTGTAGGGGACTGCTAGGACAGAGAGGAGGGAGTGGGTGGGTAGGTGGGGGAGCAGCCTCATAGAAATAGGGGGAGGGGGATAGGCTAGGGGATTTTTGGAGGGGAACATGGGAAAGGGGATAGCATTCAAAATGTAAATAAATAAAATAACCAATAAAAACAGATGATCATGTGCTTTTTTTTTTTTTTGTCTTTCAGTTTGTTTGTATTGTGGGTTACATTTATCAATTTTTGTATATTGACCTATTCCTGGATCTATGGCAGGAAGCCTGCTTGATCATGGTGGATGATCATACTTAATCACTCTTCCATTCAACTTAACAGTATTTTATTGAGATTTTTGGAATCTATGTTCATAACAAAAATTGGTCTGGAATTCTTATTTGTTGGTTGGTTCTTTATGTGGTTTGGATATCAGGGTAACTGTGGCTTCATCAAATTAATTGGGTACTATTCCCTCTGTTTCTACTTTAGAATAACTTGAAGAATATTAGAATTAACTCTTCTTTGAAATTCTCATAGAATTATGTACTAAAATCAATCTGTCCCTTAGCCAGTTTTTGTTTGTAGAGTTTTAATTACTACTTCTGTTTCACTAGGCATCACAAGTCTGTTGAACTTGTTTATCTGGCTTTGATTTAACTTTGAAAAGTGGTATATATCTCAAAAACTATGGATTTTTTTCCCAGAAAACCATGGATTTCTAGTTTAGTAGAAAACAGGCATTAAAGTATGTCCTTATGGTTCTCTGTATCTCCTTGGTGTCTATTGTTATGTCCCTTTTCATTTTCAATTTTGTTCACTTGAATACTCTCTCTGTCTTTTGTCAAATTTCGATAAGTGTTTTTTTATCTTATTTATTGTCCCCAAGAGCCAACATTTGGTTCTATTACTTCTTTAGAGTTTTTATTGTTGTTTATTTCTATTTTATTTATTTCATTCCTGAGTTCATTTTTTTGTCATCTACTCTTTTTAGGTGTGATTTTTTTCTCTTTCTTTCCTGCTTGCTTGCTTTCCTTCTCTCTTTCTTTCTTTCGGTCTATAACTTCCACATGCGCTGTTAGGTTACTAATATGAGATAGTATGAGATTTTTTTTTAATGGGGGCACTTAGTGCAATGAACTTGACTCTTGCAGAGATGATACTAAAGCTTTTAATTACCTACTTAAGAGTTTTCCATCAGTGTTCTAGATACTTCTGTAGAATTATGGAGAACCCTAAAAAATGGAAGGTAGACTAGTTAGGTGCACAATGGCGCAGTGTAAAGGTTTTATTTGATATAGGCATTTATACTTCATTACAGGTATTCATTTTGAATTCCAAATCATTGGTGCCCAGAAAACAGAATATAACGTGTGGAAAGCAAGTAAGGAGAAAATATTTCTCAGGTACTGTCAGAAAAAAATGATTTGATGGACATTCCTTTGTAAATCATATTCTTTCTTGAAGTCTACTAAATGTTGGCATCCTGTCAATCAGAACATGTTCTCATCATCCTCATTCTTGCAATGGGCTCCAGACTTATTTGCTTTGCCTTATTGCTTTTAAAAGAGTGGGGTTTAATTGCATTCCACCAACATGTATTTATTCTTAATTGTTTAGTAAGAACTTTTGCTATACTTAACTAACTGTCTTAGTCAGGGTTTCTATTCCTGCACAAACACCATGACCAAGAAGCAAGTTGGGGAGGAAAGGGTTTATTTAGCTTACTTCCGCATTGCTGTTGATCACTGGAGGAAGTCAGGACTGGAACTCAAGTAGGTCAGGAAGCAGGAGCTGACACAGAGGCCATGGAGAGATGTTTCTTACTGGCTTGCTTTTCCTGGCTTGCTCAGTCTGCTCTCTTATAGAACTCAAGACTTCCAGCCCAGGGATGGCACCACCTACAAGGGGCCCTACCCCCTTGATCAATAATTGAGAAAATGCCCCACAGCTGGGTCTCATGGAGGCACTTCCCCAACTGAAGCTCCCTTCTCTGTGATAACTCCAGCCTGTGTCAAGTTGACACACAAAACCAACCAGTACACTAACTTAATCCTATATTAACATTTGGGTAATTACATCTCTCTCTCGATGTGAGTGTAACAGACTTCATTATTTACTACTTTATAACATACCTGGTTTTTAAACATCCACAAATAAAATAAAATTAATTAAAATTTATTATAAGGAGAAAAACAAAGCTAAAGGACAATATACATAATACATTTCTCTTGAAGGGGCACAAAATGCTCTGCATTCTATAACCTACTTTGTTCCAAATACACTCTTTGTTTATTTGTTTTGATTGAAAATAGACTTTTCATACAATATATTATGGCTTCCCCTTCCTCAGTACTTCCCATATGATCCCTGATGACACACTCACACTAGTCCACATTTTTTCTCTTTAACTCATTAAAATGCAAACAGTCATCTAAAAATGTAAGTTTAAAACTAAAACTAAAACAAATGAACTGGAATAGAACAAAGTAAACAGGAGAAAGTGACCCAAATAAAAAGCACAAGAAACACATACAGACACACACACACACACACACACACATACACACACACACACACACACACACACACACACACATTTTGACACATACAGACATTCCATAAGCAAAACAAAACAAAACAATAAAATACACCACCAGATATCTTACTATGTATAGGAAAGGCCTGTAAGAAAACAAAAAGGAAAGAAAAATAATGTCCAGACGAAGCCTTATGAATCAAAGAACCTTCAAATCCAAGAATTCTATTGCATTTGCCTTGTCCTGTCTGACTACTGCTAGGTATGGGGTTTATCCTTGCATGTGGTTCGTATACCTACTGAGACTCTGCTGTAGAAAACTATTTTTTTTTCCTTTGCAAGTGGTAATCTATTAGAGAGAGCTTTTGGATTAGGGATGGGGTTTGTGTCCAGTTCCCTTCTCAGCACTGAGATGTCCTCTGGCCTAGACCTGTGTATGCTACCGCATTTACATGTGTCAGCCCAGCTCTATTGAGAAAGCCTGGTTTCTTTGGTGTGCTCCATGCTCTCTGGTACTTACACTCTTTCTTGCTCCTCTGATCTGGAGAGTGAGCAGAGGTATTTGATAGGTAGTCTACTTAAGACTGAGTTCACACTTAATCTTTTTTTTTAATTGGTTATTTTATTTATTTACATTTCAAATGTTGTCCTCCTTTCCAATTCCCCTCCACAAACCCCCATCCCATCTCCCCCCAACCCCCGCCTCTATGAAGTTGTTGTTCCTCCACCCATCCACCCACTCCTGCCTCACCCCTCTAGCATTCCCCTACACTGGAGCATCGAGCCTCCACAGCACTAAGGATCTCCCCTCACATTGATGCCAGAAAATACAATCCTCTGCTACATATTCTCTGGAACCATGCATCCCTCCACGTGTACTCTCTGGTTGGTGGTTTAATCCCTTGGAGCTCTGGGGCCTGGGGTGGGGTCTGGTCATTTGATATTGTCGTTCTTTCTATGAGGTTGCAATACTCTATAGCTCCTTCAGTCCTTTCCCTAACTCTTCCATTGGGGTCCCTGGGCTCAGTCCAATAGTTGGCTACCAGCATCCATATCAGTATCTGTCAGGGAGAGACTCTCAGAGGACGCCTATACCAGGCTCCTGTCAGCAAGCACTTCTTGGCATTAGCCTAGTGTCTAGGGTGGGTGTCTTCTGATGGGATGAATCCCTAGGTGGAGCAGTTTCTAGATGCCCTTTCCTTCAGGCTCTGCTCCACTCCTTGTCCTTGCATTTCCTTTAGACAAGAATCATTCTGTGTTAAAACGTTTGAGATGGGTGGGTGGCCTCATCCCTTAACTGGGGGCCAAGCTTATCCACTGGATGTAGTCTCTATAGGTTCTCTCTCCCCTTTGTTGGGTATTTTGGCTAATGTCATCTGGGTTGGGTCCAGGGAAGCTCTTACTTCCCTGGCATGTGGAACTTTCTAGTAGCTACCCGCAGTTCCCCGTCTCCCACTGCTACATACCTCCTTTCAATTTCCTGATCCTCTGTACTTCTCTCTATCCCCCCCCACATACCCTATCCTAGCCCCCCTTTTTGCCCTCCCTCTCCTCTTCCCCTCTAAGGTCCCTTCCTCCCTCTACTTCCTGTGACTATTTTGCTACCCCTTCTAAGTTGGACTGAAGCATCCACTTTGGTCTTCCTTCTTCTTGAGCTTCATATGGTCTGTGAGTTGTAACATGGTAGTTACCTTGTAGAAAATCCACAGCTTTCACAATAAATTAGACAACTCAATAGGGAGATCACACTAAAAGTAGAAATAAATAATAATAGAGAATTTCAAAATGAGGTTGGAAGTGTACCTATGTAAATTAACATTGGACATAGATATATGAACTTCCGAAATTGTTTTATGTTCATAGCATATGTGTCAGTTATATACATACAATACACATCCTTCTAGTAAATATTTACTCATGTTTATAGTCATAGGAAGAAAAGCAAAGTGTGAGCACCTGTAGAAATAGAAACAGAAAAATTATGGCGAACATGAATTATGTTTGAAATGTGCAGTTTCCTTTTCAAGTATTATCTGTATTAAGTAATATAAAAAATTTCCTAAAATTAGATCTATTGTTTCAAACATTTCCTAGCTGGTTAATGTAATTGCATAAGGGTTCACAGCCTGCCACAGGCCACGAACTCAGAAATGAATGTAACTTCTATCTATCTCTAGAACTTTTACATAGGAGCAAGAAAAAAATAGAAGTCCCTGAAAATCTAGTTGTCTCTCAAAATGATGTGCTTTTTGACTTAATTTCTAATTAAGAAATTCAATTAAATTGTTAACTGTCACATAAAATCAGCTCTTACTCTATAATAATATTATTAGCTAGTTACATGGCCACTAATTTTGGAAATCCATTTTCTAGTATTCTCTGTATCTTCAGGTCTCCCCACTGGAATGTGAATTAAAAAGGATATATGTCCCCAACTAGCAGAGAGCTTGTCTCTAGGGAGTGCTCCGACCCAGGGACTCAGGTGAGATCACTATTTTCTCTCTGGTGATTTTCATTTTTTTATTAGATATTTTCTTTATTTACATGTCATATTTTCTTTATTTACATGTCATATGATATCTCCTTTCTCAGTTTCCCCTCTGAGAAAAAGAAAAGAAAAGAAAAGAAAAGAGAAAAGAAAAGAAAAGAAAAGAAAAGAAAAAAGAAAAGAAAAGAAAAGAAAACTCCTTTTCCCTCACTCCTCCCCGTGCTCACCAACCCACTCCCATTTCCTGGCCCTGGCATTCAACTACACTGGGGCACAGAACCTTCACAGGGCCAAGGGACTCTCCTCCCATTGATGACTGACTTGACCATCCTCTACTATACATATGCTGCTGGTGCCATTAGTCCTATCATATGTACTATTTGGTTGGTAGTTTACTCCCTGAGAGCTCTGAGGGTAAAGCGGGACCAGCAGGGAGGCACAGGCCTCACAAGAGGAAGGGAAGCTGGTACAGGATACCTTTTACTTCCATATACACCTAGGAGGGACTGGGGATCCACAACCATCTCTGCACCTTTGTCACAAGCAGAGAGCCTGTTTTCAGGGTGTGCTCTGACCACAGGACCCAGGAGGGACAGCTGATCCACAGCCATCTGCACACAGGTCTTACCAGAGGAGAGCTGATCTCCCAGAAGTGCTGACACAGGCTTACAGGCCCACAGGAGGAACAAGCTCCAGTCAGAGACAGCAAGAACAACTAACACCAGAGATCAACAGATGAAGAAACCTTACCAATAGAAACCAAGACTATTTGAGTTCCTCGGAACCTAGTACTCCCACCACAGCAAGTCCTGGATATCCCAGAACACCGGAAATGCAATATTTGGATCTAAAAATCATATCTCACGATGGTGATAGAGAAATTTAAGAAGGGCATGAATAAATCCCTTATAGAAATATAGGAGAACACAGGTAAACACGTATAAGCCCTTAAAGAAGAAATATAAAAATCACTTAAAGAATTATAGGAAAACACAAGTAAACAAGTAGAAGCCCTTAAAGAGGAAACACAAAAATCCATTAAGGAATTATAGGAAAGCACAACCAAACAGGTGAAGGAATTGAGCAAAACCATCCAGGACCTAAAAATGGAAGTAGAAACAATTAAGAAATCACAAAGAGAGATAATTTTGGAGTTCGAACCTTAGGAAAGAAGTCAGGAACCATTGATGCAAGCATCACCAACAGAATACAAGAGATAGAAGAGAGAATCTCAGGGGCAGAAGACACCATAGAAAACATTGACACAACAGTCAAAGAAAACACAAAATACAAAAAGTTCCTAACCCAAAACATCCAGGAAATCCAGGACACAGTGAGAAGACCAACCCTAAGGATAATAGGTATAGCAGCGAGTGAAGACCTCCAACTTAAAGGGCCAGTAAATATCGTCAACATAATTATAGAAGAAAACTTCCCTAACCTAAAGAAAGAGATGCCCATGAACATACAAGAAGCCTACAGAACTCCAAATAGACTGGACCATAAAAGAAATTCCTCCCGCCACATAATAGTCAAAACACCAAATGCACAAAACAAAAAAGGAATACTAAAAGCAGTAAGGGAAAAAGGTCAAGTAACATATAAAGGCAAGTCTATCAGAATTACACCAGACTTCTCACCAGAGACTATGAGAGCCAGAAGATCCTGGGTTGATGTCATGCAGACCCTAAGAGAACACAAATGCCAACCCAGGATACTCCACCCCACAAAACTCTCAATACCATAGATAGAAGTATTCCATGACAAAACCAAATTTACACAATATATTTCCATAAATCCACTCCTTCAAAGGATAAGAACCAAATAACCCTACCAAATAATGGGGAACAGAGCTAAACTCCAACACAAGGTGGGATTGCAAGCTGGTGCAACCACTCTGGAAATCAGTTTGGCAGTGCCTCTGAAAATTGAACATAGTACTACCAGAGAACCCAGCTATACTACTCCTGGGCATATACCCAGAAAATACTCGAACATGTAATAAGGACACATGCTCCACTATATTCATATCAGCCTTATTTATAATAGCTAGAAACTAGAAACAACCTAGTTGTCCCTCAACAGAGGAATGGATACAGAAAATGTGGTACATCTACACAATGGAGTACTACTCAGCTATTAAAAACAATGAATTTATGAAATTCTTTGGGAAATGGATGCATCTGGAGAATATCATCCTGAGTGAGCAAAGCCAATCACAAAAGAACACACATGGTATACACTTTCTGATAAGTGGATATTAGCCCAAAAGATCAGAATATATAAAGTAGAATCCACAAACCACAATAAACTCAAGAAGAAGGAAGACCAAAATGTATATTTTTTTCCTTCTTAGAAGGGGGAACAAAATACCCAGGAAAGTTGTTGTAGAGACAAAGTGTAGAGACTGAAGGAAGGACAATCCAGAGACTGTTGTACCTGGGAATTCTTCCCATATTCAATCATCAAATCCAGACACTATTGTTGATTCCAGCAAGTGCTGGCTGACAGGAGCCTGACATAGCTGTCCTGAGAGTTTCTAACAGTACCCGAGTAATACAGAAGAAGAGGCTCACAGCCATCCATTGGATTAAGTACAGGGTTCCCAATGAAGGAGCTAGAGAAAAGACCCAAGGAGCTGAAGGGTTTGCAGCCCCTTAGGATGAACAACAATATGAAATAACTAGTACCCTCAGAGCTCCCCGGGTCTAAACCACTAACTAAAGAGTACACATGGTAGGACTAATAGTTCTAGCAGCATATGTGTAGCAGAGGATAGCCAAGTCAGTCATCAATGGGAGGAGAGGCCTTAGCTCTGTGAAGGTTCTATGTCCCAATGTAGGGGAATGCCAGGGGCAGTAAGCAGGAGAGGGTGGGGTGGTGGGTAGGGGGATGGAGGAGGGAACAGAGGCTCGTTTTTGTTTTTGTTTTTGTTTTCTTATCTTATTTTATTTTTTATTTTTTTGGAGGGGAACCTGAGAAAGGAGATATTGTATAACATAAATAAATAAATAAATAAATAAATAAATAAATAAGTAATAAATGGAAAAAATAAAATTATATTAATGGTGGCCAGAGGCAACTCTGTACACTCATCGTGGGAATATAATAATTCAGTCTCTATGGTAATCAATATGGACAACTTTCAAAACAGTGATAAAAAAGACATACCATATGATTGATGTAATCTAGTCTTATTAATACACCCAAAAGAATTCAATTCAGCACTTAATAGAGATATCTGTACTTCTCTGTGTGTTGTCATTCACAGCAAGTAAGTTACAGAATCAATCATGTACATATGTATGATATGAATATACATGGAACTCCTTAGGATGAGCATGGGACAAACAAGGATATAGGAGGTGAATGTGAACAATATGATAAACAAACACATATCTGCATCATTTCATAGAATAACTATATAAGGATACATTGTATATGTTTTTAAGAAGTCCCACTTCCAACTTTTTTTCTTGTTGTTTTCTACAGGCTGTCATTGTTAGTGACAATCAGTGGTAATTCTGTCTCCAGCGCAATCGAAGACAGAGGAAGTAAACTGAATACATGAATAACTTCATGGAGCAGAAGAAGTCTCCAATCTGCACCAATCATGTACAATTTTTTAATGTAAAACATTCTAAAAGAGAAATACTCAATTATAATAGCAAAGGGAAGAGAGAGAACATGGTACCATTCCCAGTGTGCTAATGAGTGAGAAAAATTTTTGAAAAGTAGCATGATCTTGCACAGAAAAGTTGGTATGTGCTAGACATTGAAACATCATTAATAATAGCAACATAAATATAAATAAGCCTGCTATTGTATGTAAACAGAGAAAGGTATTGTTTAACTACAGAATGGAAGACTAGTGATTATGAGGTATGGCAAGGTGCTTAGCCATCTCCCTTCATTCTAAGAACAGCGTGGAATCAAGGAATGTGTACCTCATGGGCACAATAAGGTGCTTATAATTCATGCATATTATAGATTGCTTTTTCTGTTTGATATATAGGATCAGAAAACTGAATCATGTCTTATGTGCTCACGAATCTCACAATCCATGGGGAGAGGACAGAAACAGCAATGATGCCTTGGGACAAGCACTGTGACTGAGGGAAAGAGAGCCCGCCTGTGTGAGAGAAGGAATGAAGATTACGGGGATCTGAGTCTGGGTAGAAGGCAGCACTCAGCAAGCTGCAGATAATTTCACACCAACATCTGGGTGGGGAAAAAGCCAGAGTGACAGAGAGTGCCGTTAACAAAGTGTCTGAGAAAGGACTAAGTGGAGAGATCTTTCCTGAGGTTTGTCATCACATAGAGTAAGTCTGACACTGTTCAGTCTATCGGTATGGCAGTGATGGTACTGTCCTTTGTCTTTTATCAGCATGAGACCACAGATGTCCCATGGACCAAACTGTCATTGTAATACCTTGAAATGGAAAAATCTATAATGAAGATACAATTTAGGATGCTGGCCTTGAATCCCAAATATGGCCAGACTATGGATCTTCATAATTTCTCCGTGTTTCTTTCCAAAAAACTACTTTCTTGCAAGCAACAGCCACAACAAAACTGTAGTTTTACAGTTTTTCTTGTTTGTTTGTTTGTTTGTTTTTAACAAATGTGGTGCTTGTGTCATTAATCAGGCAGTTAACTGGGAAAGGGTGGTTAAACCACTCACTCTGCTTGTGGAACAGTGCTAGTCCTAATTATCTTCAGCGGTGCTGCAGCAGTAACCAGCACACAGGAGGCTCCTATACAACTGTAGACACAGAGGAAGCGGGCACTTAAAGGATATGAATCCAAGAGAACAAAAATCACAGGAGTCTGTGAGAGCAGCATGGTGACCAGGAAGCCAGAAAGACCATGTGGTGAGGTATGAGTCTCTCAGGAGTGCTTTCTTACTATAGCAACAATCAAAAAGATGATTTCTTCTCCACCCCCAGGGATGATTAGGACCTGGTTCTGAACAGACGTGAGTGCTTGGGAGTACAGTGTGAGGAGCTGTTTGGTTCTCATGATTTCCTTCCTTCCAAGGAATGCTCACATTAACAATGTGTGGTGTTAGCCAACAGTCACACAATAGTCCCTATTAAAGCTACTGCGACCTATGGAGCTGAAGGGTTTGCAGCCCCTCAGGACGAACAACAATATGAACTAATTAGTACCCTCAGAGCTCCCAGGGATTAAACCACCAACTAAGGACTATACATGGTGGGACTGATTCTTCTGGGAGCATGTGTATAGTAGAGGACTGAAAATTCGATCATCAATAGAAGGAGAGGACCTCGGCCCTGTGAAGGTTCTGTGCCCCAGTGTAGGGGAATGCCAGGGACAATAAGTGGGAGAGGGTGGGGTGGCAGGCATGGGGAGGGGGGAGGCAACAGGGGTTTGTTCTTGTTGTTTCTGTTTGTTTTTTGGAGGGGAAACTGGGAAAGGAGAAATTTACATGTAAATAAAGAAAATACCTAATTAAAAAAAAAAAAGCTACTGCAACTCAACTAGAAGCAGTCTATTGCTATATTTGTGTTCCGACTCTTCACTGTCTTCCCCCTTCAGTACAGAGAGCACCTCGGTGCTGGAGATTTCTAATGTGAAAGGGAAGACCAAGCAGAGTTTATTAGTTGAGTGACCACTGTGCACACGTGACGATGCTCTCCTTCATCTTAGAAGCATCTTCAAAATGGATTAATAAATAGCACAGCACTGAATGTTAGTGCACTGTGCTAATGACCTCCTGATATTTAATTGCAAGCGAAGCTTTCCCTGGAAGAGAGCCAGGAGCTCCTGTGAACCAAACAGTCTTAATTTAGTTCCACCTCCGCCTAGCTTACACCGTGTTCTTCATCCCTGCCCCGTGCTCAGAGGCTTTGTGTAATTTTCTGCTCTGCCTGTTTTAGCTATTGTTACATTCAGGTGATGGTTCATTTAATCGCTCATAATATTGATGCACTATGTTACCCGTGTTAATACCCAGGGTTCTCTGTTTGCAGGGCCTTTGGGTTATTATTTAGTGTCAGCCCATTTCTCTAGTACAGACAAAGCTCAAAATGTCGCACCCAGTTCACAAAAGAATTTTGTTCTCATTAATTCTTCCGCTGCTCTTGAGTGGGAAGTGGATTATACATTCATAGCACAGCAGCAGCACTGGAAACAATAACATTTTCTGGCACCTTTCCACATATGCACCCTCTTTGACATTATTTGACAAGTAAAGGATCAAGTTACCTGACAAGCACCAGCCCTCAATTATCCCTAGCTCACGAATTGGTTCAAGCACTTCAGTTAGTCCCTGAGGTGCTGAGTATTCCGAGACTCTGAAAACACTCCTTCCCTGGTGTTTGGACCAACATTACAGATATGGGATCATTCTATTGGAAATTATTACAGTCCCTCACATACTACTTCTCACCACAACACTGGCTACTTTCAGTGCCTGCAGAGAGAATCAGTTTATACTTAGGAGTGCTCAGTTCTAGTGAGAAGAATTAAATGGCAGAGAGGAAAGTGAGCTTCAAAGAGGACGAAACATGCAAGTTTGGCTTAGATACTTTCATATATAGCCTAAAATCAGATTGATACAATAGGCCTGAGAAGTCACTCCCCACGTGTGACAACTTGGATGCCACTTTCTGACCTCCTGCCTTTCACCCAAGATGCTTGTAAAATGAAATCTGTAAACAACTAAAATAAGCAAAATCAATAAGAAAATAAATATATTAGAAATTAAATTCATAGATCTTGATCCCAGAGGAATCATACATTATATTTGGAGGTTAAAAAGATTGCAACTAAAGAGATCTTTCTGAGCCTCTCCTTTTTTGTCATTGGATCACAGTTTTGTGCCCTGTAAACACACTTCAACAGAGCTGTCCCCCAAGATAGTTTTCTTTGAGTCTTTTCTGAGTTCCATGTCGTATGAAACTTTAATTGGATAGATTGGCTTTGTTTTTCTCTGTTGAAACTGTCTCTTTTTGTTAAAAAGGATTGCTGATGTGTTCTTGCAATGGGTGAAGTACATTACTGTTCCCCCTTTCTGTCTTCACATGGGATAATACTTTTTTTTTTTTAGTTTTAAATCATGATGACATTGAAAAATTAATCATATTCTTCATTGGGTGCATCTATAAGTGGCATTTACTAGCTTAGTAGCCATAAACTGTAGGGAACAATGTGTTGAGTTCTTAGGAATAGTAAGAAGGCACAATAGAAGAGTCATACAGGAATTAGTCTTTTCTTATCTAATTTAATGGAATTGTTGCCTGTAGAAGATGAGATTTCAAGGCCTGCTTGAGTGATGAAAAAAGGAGAATTAGTCAGGGAGAATCACAAGTTTTGTGAGAGAAAGCAATTTGCCCAAGGTCACTTAACTAGCCAATGTCAAAGTCGGGAATTAAACATTGTGAAAGGGAATGGGTGTTTCTATAGTGAGTCTCTTAGAAGAGCATCTTCAAGCTGATGTCAAGAATTTCCTCCAGGATGTACACGAGAATTACAGTGACCTTCATGAAATTATACATTGTGACTCAGAGAAAAGAGACCCAGATTTTTCATCTAAGGAGCCAGGGTTCCACAGGCAAACCTAAACCCATTTTCTGCATTATCTATGAAAGTGCTTTCACAGCCTTGTCAAACCTGGGGCAAGACAAAATTCTCAAAAAGAAGAAACTTGCTTTAGTCCACCTTTTGGTTAGCAGGATAATCTTTTTAAAAATTTATTTGATACATGCTTTATTTCAGCTACATTTGAACACTCACAAAGCCATACATGCAAATATATATTAATCCTCTGTACATTTCCTACAAAAATTTAAACAGGAAATCTATTTATTTTACTTTATTTTATTTTATTTTGTTTGTTTTTGTTTTTCGAGACAGGGTTTCTCTGTGTAGCCCTGGCTGTCCTGGAACTCGCTCCGTAGACCAGGCTAGCCTCGAACTCAGAAATCCACCTGCCTCTGCCTCCCAAGTGCTAGGATTAAAGGTGTGTGCCACCACTGCCTGGCATGAAATCTATTTTAAAAGTAATATAAAACTATAGGAAAAGCCCAGAATAAAACGTAGACATTTTAAACATACATCATTTTTATTGCAAGAACTTAATTTGCATATTAAGCAACATAATAGAATGATTTTCTACAGTCCTAAACAGACTAAAAGAGGAATAATATCAGGTTACAAAAGTTGTTGTTGTTGTTTTACTCTGGAAAGTGATAACAATAAATGAATGCAAACATTTGCAGTCACATTTTTCTCAGGAAGCTCTCTCAACTAGTTTGCCTGGGTAACCAGGGACCATACAACCAACCAGACTGATCTCAGAAATGCCATGTCTGAGAGCAAGCTCTTGTAGTCAGGCCTATCATCTGAGGTGTTGGTATATTTTCTTAATTATCAGATCCTCTTATAGCCTATCTACCTTCCCCTCACCAACTCCCAGACTATCACCTTCCTTGCCTTTGTGCAGAACCTTTTCCTATTTTTCTCCCAATGACCTGTAAGGCTGAGCTCAACCCAGCTCCTTACTGTAACCATTGCACCTAGAGTAGGAGCTACTACATCAACACTTACTATGTAATTTCTAAATGGAGCTGGACTGTGGCTTAGTGACAGATGCCAAGCTTTGTATGCATGAAGCCTTTGCTTACATCAATGTCAAAAACAAATTTAAAAAAACCCAAAAACTAACATAAACAAAAATAAACAAACAAACCAAACCTCTTCTAGATTGTTTTTGCATTCCCAAACATAAAGAATACGGAATTTCTGAACAAAAATTGAAGGCTAAGGATATTCCATTATCAGCCTGATATTGTCAATGTGAAGGTTGTTGTCAACAGCTGTGTATTAGATTATGGGAACACATTCATCTTATAATGTTTATATACTTGAGCTAATTTCTCCTCTTCCCACTCCTATTCCTTAGCAACCATCATCTTATTCTGCTTGAATAAGTTCAACTATTAGAGTTTTATGTGTAAATGACATCATATTTCAAAATATTTATCTTTTGTGTCTAGCATATTACAACATTTTAAGAATAATTAATAGATCTTATTTGAAACAATGCATGTTTAATTCAAAATATATACATATAATATGTATTTAATATATATATATATATATATATCAAACTGTATAAATGGAAATATAACTCTTTTAAAACAATTTTGCAGGCATTATCATCAATTTAACTATCCTTGGAATTTAAAGATTAGTTCTTTTCTTTAAAAGTTACTTCTTTCCCAACTTTTAGAAACTTATTTATATTGATATGTCATTTTTCTCAATAAATACAATAATATATTCTTCATAGGAATGTTGTAAATGTTATAAGTAGCATCACAACTATATTAATGATATACTATATGCTAATATATCATTATAATAATTTTTTATAAATAATTTAGTTAAAGTATGAGGAATTTCAGACAAAAATCATTTGTAACTGGTCCTTCCACTCAGCATATTCTACCTATTTCTATCACAGTCCTCAATAACATTAGGATACACAGTAGCCTCACGAAGAATTCAAAAGCTCACAAGTCCCATTTCATTGCTAAGTTTTGAAACACTGAAAACACCTAAAAATGATAGGTATCAAACTTCTTTGAACTAATCAACCATTTGGTCGTAGTTATAGATTGCCCATGGAAATGATAAAGGTAAACACTATTTTGCCTTGGAAAATTAGTAAAAAAAAAAAAAAAAAAAAAAATTCCTCTTCAAGTAGGAAATTGGGAGGTCCTGGGAATGTATAGAAAATGGAAGATTCTGTACAAGTTAGGGAACATCTGTAAGCCTATAGGTATCTAATAATTGAATTTTGAGGCTTTGAAGTTCGAAAGACATATCTCATTGAGAGATGTGTATCTGAGAATCATTCATGTACTCAACTAATATTTGTTCAATGTCTTCTGCACATAAGATTGTTGCTTGTTCTAGACACGAAATACTTCATCCTCAGATTAATTACACACTAGTGGGGCTTTTGAAGAATGTGAATGTAAAACAATCTCAACCAAGATAACTTCATATCTTAACAAAAGGGAAGCCAGGGAGTTCTGAGAAACAGTGAAGTCAGAAGAGTAGCCACTGAGCTTGAGTTACAAGTGACTCAACTTTGCTTTCCTAGGAGTTATGAAGAGCTGCTGAATGCCTCTAGATCATCTACTAAGTTATTTTGATTTACATTAATTGTGATGCTTTGTCTGTCTCCAGATGAGTTTGAAATGGTTACTCCTTAGGGCTTAAGTGGATAAACTCCCTTTAGCACAATTAATGCTGGAATTCTAGAGCATTTTCGAATTTACCGGAACACAGAGATAAGGATAATTATGTATTACTAGACCTAAGTTTTAAATTAAAGATTTTAGTTATTTCAACACCTATTTTGAAAAAAATGATGATTATAATATTTAAAGATTTTTTAACTAAGGCCAAAAAAAATAAACACTCATGGATGGATGTTATTAGAATATAAGGAGTTATGTGTGTTTTCATAATGTAAGAGCAAGAAAAAATGTCTACATTATTGTTATATTTAATAACTATAAGACTCAAGTCAATGTAGTGATTTCTAACAATAGATTTTTCTTAATTTTACAAGAAACTAAAAATAGAATAGGAAATATAAAACAACAAAGCAAGGTCAAATCGGTGAATGGAAACAGTAGATATGTATATTCATGATTGTCATATGGTCTAATTATAATGCTATGGATAAATGAGATGTAGAAGAAATGATTTCCAAATACTCTTTCTTTGTTTAAGTAATGAAAAACCCAGCTCTTTGATTGGCCATCTTAAAAGGGAGGCGGACTCCTGAGAAACAAAATGTCCATTTTCATTCTGGTTTAATGATTCACTATCCAAGTGTGAAATTAGATAAATAGACAATCTGTCATGCAGAGATAAAAGTTTGAAAAGCCAAGGTGGTTTTTTTAAAGTGTCACACAGTGTCTCTGTTTTTCCTTTTTTGCTTATTTTCTGTAATTTGCAGTATGGAATACAACTGTTTGTCACCCAGACAGAGGAGTAGAAACAGAATAGCCTGTATTATTCACCAACAAGGTGAAAATCACTCACAAAATCATCTGTCTTCTGGATACAGCAGAGGAAATACAAGATCCTACATTCATGGAAAGCAAGGTGCCCTGCTACATAAGCAATCTAATGAGAGGGTAAGCCTCTCATTACAGAGATGGGACTTTCTATCCAAGGTTTACAACTGTACTCTTTCTAATATTGTTTAAAACTTACAGAAATGGAAAAAAGAGGTATCATTTTGAGAGAATGGGGAACACCAGTTTCTCCTAATAGACTCTCAACAACAAAAAACCCACATTTGCTCCTGAAAGGGACAAAACATATGTGGAGAAGACAGTAATAAAGTTAAAGTCTAAGTTAAATTCATTTCCTCTACCTTTTTTTGTTGAACTTTTCACTGAGTTCATTCAGAGTTTTGATGAGAACAAGGAAATTCTTCCCTATTGAAGATATTCCTGGAGCAGAAGAAGTACACAAAGGAAATATCAACTGGGTCTTGTACCAGAAAAGCTTTATTTTGATAGCCAGGATTTTTTATGACACTCTTGCGTGTTCTTCTATCTCATGTGGAAAATAAATTAAAAAAAAAAAAAGGAGCCGTCCTGAGAACACATCTAACCAGTATACCAAGGGAACATATTTTGTTTCGTCACACAAACTCATATGTGTTCAGTCTAAAAGAAGATGTGAAGAACCTGTATCCTAGATACAGGAAAAAAAATGAGATCTTCTGGAATTCAATAATAAACACTTACAGATGATGGTGATTCAATGGCCAGCATGACACACTTCGACAAAGCCAACATTTCCCAGCTGTTTCCTTCTACAGTAGCCAGGAAGGCAAAACAGGGCAAGAGAAACATCAACAAAGGTCCGACATCTGAACAAATTTGAAGACCCATGCTTGCTGACCCAGAGAATGCCATTCTAACAAATCTATCACTGGGTGTCTCCAGGTCAGAGGAAACACTGTGCCACTAAGATAGAACATAGATACAAAGCGCCTGCTTAGCTATTCAAACAAGGGAAACAGCAGAAGGCAGTCTGACTGAAAGGTTTGGTCGAAAGCTTGTTTTCTGTAGCTCATTATTAAGAAGAAAAAAAATCAAAAACAAAACAAAAAAATCAGAAAAAAAAAAAAAGGCCAAGGAATATACTGCAGATTTCCAAGTACCAGGAGGGAGAGTTTCTGGAAAGCACACTGTTGGCTCATGCATTGTTTCAGGGGTCTCAGAAAATACATGCACATTCTGAAAGTGATCCTTATGTGGACTGGCTTGCATTTGTTTTTCTTAAGAGAAAAGAAATGGTAAGGAATAATAAGGTTGTCCCAATTTTTCTCAGAAGTCTATTACGTTGTATTGCTACCTCATTCCTGGTGACTGACCCGAGAAGTTCCTTAAACACAAATTAATAAATACATAATAACTATCTTAGGAAGCACATAGTTTGCATGTTACATGCCAGAAGTCTCTTCTCCATCAGCTCTGACACACACATGTGGATAAAGGCTCCAGGGCAGATGCTCTTTTGAAAACCAATCAACAAGAAACGGTCATGATATTCTGTAGACAACTCTCCAGATAGAGTATCACATAGGAAGACAGGCTCTGCTTCTGAAGGAAACGCTTCCTCATTTTTTTTCTTACTCTTCTTTGTGACAGTATCTGTTCTGCACTCAGTAGGCAGCAAAATAGGTGCTTCGCAGCATTTTGAACATATCCTGGGGGCATAAAGTCTAGCAAAGGGAGGCTGACGAAGATATCTCACATTCAGTAATGAACTCCAGCCATCCCTCTGCCAAACAGAGATTCTTATAGCCTCTGGGTTTCCAATATAAGTGTTACTTCTAGTCTGTAGAAAAGATGTAGCAAGCAAAAGATGTAGTTATGCGATGCTTAAGTATATTTTAAAAGTACAGAATAAAGTTAGAATAAAAATGTGTTTGCTTTGATTTTGAGGTTAGTCAAATATTATTAAAGATATCCATTCCTGGTCTCTGCCACTAAATTTTATTTTATTGCCACCAGCAAAGTCATATGCAGAAGCTGTGCATTTTATCATTTATGGCCATAAATTATTTACAGTTCAACTCAGACTGGAAAGAAATTAGGATGTGTAGTACATCTTCAAGAAAACTATTTAGCTGGAAGAATATCTACCAGAACATCAGCAATTTTATAAAGAAGTTATTTTTTTAGAAAAATACATTTTGTACTCACTAAAAATGGTATATTCAATTGTATTACAGCCTAGTCATGTCACAGGTACATACCTGCACATAGTTCCCTGGTGGCCATTTTACAGAGAGAGTCTATTTTGTTATTCTCCTTTTTCTTTGGGCTAGATGACTAGCTAAGTTTTCATGTTCGAGTGTTAGTGTGAGCTACTGTTAAACTCTGTTGGTGCTCTATACCTTATAAATAAATACAATTTGAGATGAGGACTTCCAGCTCCCTCTATTTGTGTAATGGAGACATACCAATTTGGCCTTTTGGTCATAAATCGATTTGTCAATTAATGGAAACCTGTGTATTAAGCTCTATCTCATTTGTTGAAAAAATTTATTACTACTAACTTAGTTAAGAAAAAGCAAGAACAACACAAACACTAAATCTATGTATGACTCATCTAGTCTTCTAAGAGATACAACCTCAGTATTCTGGTCAATTCTCAGAAATAATCTTCTCTTATGATTTTTTCTTTAATTATTTAATATTTGGCTAGTGTGGCTTATTTTCTTCTAATATCTACAGAAAGAAGAAATCTCAATTTTTCATAGTGTTATAACAAAGAAAGAGAATTTCACTACATCATTTGAAGACATACTACAATGGCCAGTGAGATTGTTCACTTGGTAAGGGAGCCTGACACCAAGCCTACCTGCCTAACTCAAATTTGATCACTTTCCCATAATGGACTAGAAAAAGAATCCTACAAGTTTTTCCATGACCTCTTCCTATATACCCACTGTGTCACATGTGTACATACATACATGAAATTAGTTTTAAAATTTAAATATCAGAAAAAGAGATAATGTACTGAAATACCTCTTTTCTCAGTATGAAGGATCTAATATGATTCCCATATCCCAAGAAACACTTCAGTTTCCTAAAGAGTGAAATCTCATTGGCAGATACTAGCCTGACAATTATGAAACAGTGCTTTGTGCTTGATGAGCATAAGAACTAACTTAAAACTTAACTTCTGGTCTAACACAAAATTTTGGCTAGCAAAACTATGCACAGCATGTATTAGTTTTGCTCTCACTTTGTTAGACTAACACAATTTCTCACTACATTCTAAATCGTATCTTTACACCACAGATAGGTATTGTTACCACCCCTCAGCAAAGAGCCTCTTTACAGTAATGGGAACCATCACAGAAAACCACAACTGGACAAAAAGCAGAGATTCAGTCTATGGGGTCCCAAGTCCCAGTGGATATATCTATATCACACAGTTACTACATCTGTGACTCAGGACACATCATGGAAGAAGGGGCAGAAACTTAATAAAAAACAGAGCACAAGAAAATCTGCTGTAAAGCAGTCTCTCCTAGAAATGCCTACACAGACAAAAAAGAAACAATCACAATATCAAAGTAAATGTTTAAGTGGAAGAGGAAATTTTTCATAGGATTTCATTCCTAAATGAGAAATTTAAGTAATTAATAACTACTTGGAGAATGAAAGCTAACTTCTTCAAGGGATGATCTCCATTATTGGGTAAGCCATTTAGCATAATCAGCATTGAAACCATGTACACACAAACAACAAAGAGTCAGTGTATTTTATTTATGTATCTTTGTGCACACACATATACGTACATGTATATGTGTAAGGATGTGTGTATGTGTATGTGTGTGTGTGTGTGTGTGTGTGTGT
>JADRCD010217676.1:13064-30380 GCA_019843815.1 Montemys delectorum | reverse complement strand
GCTTGCCAACACCGTTCTTCCTACATCTTATTACTGAAATACTTCTTTCGTAATTCTGTGCTGCCTTAGATGGCTGTGTGGTTGCTCTTTTCTCTCTCTCTCTTTTTTTTTCCCCTTTGAATTTTTTCAAGATAGGGTTTTTCTGCATAGCCCTGGCTGTACTGGAACTTAACTATGTAGATCAGGCTGGCCTTGAACTCAAAGATCCGCCAGTCTCTGCCTCCTGAGTGCAGGGATTAGAGGCATGTGCCACCACCGCCTTGTGGGTTGCTTTTTTATCTAGTGAAGGTGTGCCAGATTATCCTTCTAAAGTAAAAAGAAGACAAACCTGAAACATATTGACCACCATAGTGCTCACACTATTTACTTGCCAGCCTTGGCCTAAGGTTTTTGGCTATTGGCATAGATCAGACCCACGTGCAGATAATGAATATCCACTGTAGCCTGTGCTCTGGGAAACCCTGAAGGTGACTCCTGAGACGATACTTTGAGGAGTGTCCTCAGCATTAAAAGAAAGACATGGACTGCTTTGCTTGCTCTCTTGGGATGACAGCACCCACTTGGATGATGAAAGTGTGATATGTTTAGAGATTCCTAGTCTCATCATACTGGTGAGTGGTCAGTGATCTGATGTAGTTAGTTCCCAAACCTAAAAATAGTTCACCCGTATTTTGACATTAGTGAGAATAAAAGAGAAAGCCCAGCCAGTGGTGAGCATAGGAAGGCTTGGCCTGGTAAGGTGGCTCGGGCCTGCAATCCCAGCACATGGGAGTTAGGGGTAGGAGTTGACAGCTGTCCTCAGTTACACAGGAAATTTGAGATGGCCTGGGGCCTATGAAACCATATATATAATATATAATATGTTATAAAATACACACACATACACCAAAACCAGGCTGAAGAGATAGCTTGGTGGTCAGGAGGACTTGCTGTTATTGCAAAGGGCCCAGGCTTGGTTCTGTATGTCATCTGGCAGTTAATTGTCTGTAACTTCAATTCTGGTGCATCCACAGACTTTTTTTGACATTTTTTGACAGGTGAACTATTTTTATGTTTGTGGTGCACAAACATACATGCAGGCAGAACACCCATACACATGACATAAAAATAAATCTGAAAACAAACAAAAAAACCACAGCAAAACCAGAGAAAGGGAAACAAAGGAAGAATGGGAGGGAGGGAGGGAGAGTGGGTGGCCCTGAAAGAAAAGTGAGGCGTGCCAGCGTACCAGTGTGCCAGCCTGGCGACACATGCCCGTAATCCCAGCATTTGTCGGGCGGAGTCAGAAGGATCACTGAATCTTCGATGCCAGCTACATCTATACAAGCTCCAGGACAGCCGGGGTCATAGAGCCAGACCCTACCTAAAAAATTGCACATCTACATATGTCACATGCACTCACACACATATATTGGCATACACAAGAGCATTGCTAGAATTTAGTTTTTAAAAACAGCTTTGACTTCCTCGAACACTGAAAAAATAGTAAAGACTTTCCATATATTTGCATCATCTCTCCTGTTATCTTCCACTGGTATATAGGGCTCACTTGCCACCCTTAGCCTGTATTACTCATACATTAAGAAAAAACAAGCTTAAGGTTTCATTCTGTTGTTTTTTTTTTTTTGTTTTGTTTTGTTTTTTTTTTTAATTTTCCATTATGTCCTGACAAGTTTGCCTATGTAGTACCCTTGGAGGCCAGAAGATGGTGTTAGAGTCCCTGGAGTTACAGCAAGCCACCAGAAGAGGGTGTTAGAGTCCCTGGAGTTACAGCAAGCCACCAGAAGAGGGTGTTAGAGTCCCTGGAGTTACAGCAAGCCACCAGAAGTGGGTGTTGGGAAGAAACTTCTCTGTCCTGTGCTAGAGCAGTGCCCACTCTTAACTGTGGGGCCAGCTCTGCAGCCTCTATTTACAGTTTTTGTCCAGTCACTTAGCTCAAATCTAAGTTTTCCAGTGCATGAGGCTCCTTCCCACTTCATGGCTTGACCTTTGCAGGTCAGGCAGAGAATGTACAGTGCTCACAGAAACCAAAGCAGGATTGGAAGATGGGCAGGGAAGAGGTGACTCATGCTTATAATCTGTTTTATTTCTTCAGGTTTTTTTTTTCTTCTTCCTGTTCTAAGATCCCTATTATATTACAAGTAGTTCGTGTCTACGTATGCTCCCTTGTCTGGGACAGACTAACAAGTCTTTCCTTGTTTCACATTAACATAAGTTTTTTATTTGAGGTTGGTTCTAGGTGTGTAGTACAAGCTAATCTTATTTGTGATCCTCTGACCTGAGTGTTCTGAATGCTGGGATTATCAGATACGGACTACCATGCCTCCTGTTAACCTTGACATTAAGTTTTGTTTTTGTTTTTTTTTAAACATTAATTGATCCAGTAGCTGTGTCGGGTACTATGTGCCACAGAGTATGGAGGCCCTGTGGGAACAGGGGCTGCTTTTCTCCTACCATGTAGGTTCTGGGGAATGGAGTTCAAGGCTTAAGTGATAAGCATCTTTACACGTTGAGCCATCTCTTGTGTATGTATACACGTGTTTACACACACACACACACACACACATATATATTCATAAATGTGTATAAACACACACAGGTTCTCAGGATTCAAACGCTATGATCCTGGCTACTCTTCAATTCTCAGCAAGCCTCCAGCCTCACCTTCCCAAGTGATGAGATTCCAATCACAAGTCACCTCTCTCTTGCCCATCTTCAGATCATTGTTTTTTTTTGTTTTTGTTTTTTCCAGACAGGGTTTCTCTGTGTAGCCCTGGCTGTCCTGGAACCAGGTGTACGCCAGAGCTGGGCGGTGGTGGCATACGCCTATAATCCCAGCACTTGGGAGGCAGAGGCAGGCAGATTTCTGAGTTCGAGGCCAGCCTGGTCTACAGAGTGAGTTGCAGGACAGCCAGGGCTACACAGAGAAAACCTGTCTCGAAAAACAAAAACAAAAACAAAACAAAACAAAAGGTGTGTGCCACCACCACAGGGCCACCTTTTTTCTAGGTGCTACAGTTTCTGCAAGTGCTATACACACAGTGCCTGTTCTGTAAATGTTATCTCATGTACTGTGAGGCACCTAAGCCACAGGAAGAACTTAGATTTGAGCTCAGAACCCCCTTGTCTTCCCTTTTTCTCTTCTTAGCCTTGGTTTCTTTTTTTTTTTAAATGGAGAGGATAAACTCTGTCTTAATTATCACTTGTGTTTTTCAAAATCATAAATGCTCGTGACTTGTGCTCTATTCCTGTGATTGAAACCAGGGTCTCGTGTATAGTTCAGCTACATCTCCAGTCAAAAAAGTTAGCCAAAACCAAGTTAATACGTTTTCTTTTTCTTTTTTGGTGTTTTGTTTTCTGTTTGTTTTATCTTGTAGTGCTGGGGATCGAAATCAGAGCTTCGCACATGCTTCATCTCAGCTGAACGTCTACATTTTCAAACGTGGTTTATGCCTACAAAACCTTGACAACGCACAATATTCCTGTACTTATCGCTGAAATCTTTCAGAACTTTGGAGACAGGCTGTCAGCCATTTTACCTTAAAAAACGGTCACGGGAGAACCTTATTCGTGGAGAGTTGTCACTGACTTGCATGTAATGAAAAGACCAAAGAAGGAAGGAAAGAAAAACTAGACGAAACTCGACGTTTCGATGGAAAAAGCAGTCCAGAAGGCCTCTCCCGTTCTGATTTCCTATTGGGTAAGCTGTCCATCAATCCCATTTGTAAATAAACCGCGGACGGAAGCAGGTTGGGGAAAGGGCGGGCCCTTCCTGTCGTCACTGCCGGAGTTGGCGTTATTAGGAGGTGTGGCTCCTAGGGGCGCGGGAGGGCGGAGCGCGCGAGGCCCCGCCTGCCCCACGGGCCGTGTCTCGCAGCTGATTGGCTGTTCGGCGACAGTTGCTGCGAGGGGCACGCGAGGAGGAGGCGGTGTGAGGCATCCATGGCGGGAGGAATCAAAGTGGCCGTGTGGTCGGCGGTTGGTCCCGGGCCCCGGGGCCGGAGGGCCGGGGTAGGCGGCGCCGCGTGGCTGCTCTTGCTCGTCGCCGGCGGCGTGGTCTGCGGCTCAGGTACCACTGGGACAGCGGCTGCCCAGGGGCCGGGCGCGAGGGCGTTAAATTTGGGTTTCATCCCGGGGGTGCGGCCCGTTATTCGGAGCGGCGCTGGACGCTGAGGGAGACGCTCCAGGGGCCAGTGACAGTCCACACTGACGGGTCCTGCCTGGCTGCCCTCCGGAGAGCTCGGGTCGGGCGGAAGCCTGAGCCTTCCCCAGGAAGGGAGGCCTGGGCTGGGGGGCGGGGGACCATTTAAGGGTTGCTTGGTGTTGCTGGGTCCCTTGGATTTCTGAGTTAAAACGGATTTCTGGGTTTCGCCCTGAAACAGGTCACGAGAAAGTAAACGCCCCACTCATTAAGTTTACTAAAAACACCTCAGGAATAGCTCTGTCTCGATACAGTTCACCTGAATGTTTTTTCGAGACAGGGTCTCTCTGTATAGCCCTGGCTGTTCTGGAACTCACTCTGTAGACCAGGCCGGCCTCGAGTTAAGAGAGATCCACGTGCCTCTGCCTCCTGAGTGCTGGGATTAAAGGAGTGTGCCACCGCAGCCCTCTTGTTAAGACCCTCCTCCCAAACGGCCCTAGAGAACATACCTGGAATCATTATAGTCCAGTTGCCCAGAGAAGATAAGAGAGGCCATCAGCTTTGAGCAGGACGTAGTTCCTAAGTTTATTCATTCTTTCAAGTACATTCATTTTGTACCTCCTGCTGGACAATCAACTCTGGATAGGGGAAGAAACTTATTTTGTGTTCCCGTCCAGAAAAAAAATAAGTTTATAGGAAATCGGTTTTTCCCCCTTGTTAAATAGTGGACAGGAAAATAAGTGATGTTTGCAAACTTCCACTGGAGGGAGTAGCAACTCCAGAGAATAAAGACAGCCAAGGCATAAAAGCACAACATCCCCTCTCATACTGCCCGCTTCGGTTCCTGCCTGCCTGTCACTTGCTCTCACATGTGGCTTTAAGAGCAACAGCCATAAATATATTGTTCAAAGGGGACTGGAAACTTCTTTTGGGAAGAGTATATGTCCAGGAAAGATTCCTTTCCAGATGCAGGGCCTAGAACGGGTTTGGAAGGACTGTTACCTGAAGCAACTTTAAAATGGGGCCTTGGGTGTCAAAGAAATAAGGAAATATTAAGCACAATCAGTAGTTCCTTTCTTTGAGATTTCTTTTACAGGGAACTGGGGATTGAAATGTAAAGCAAAAGGCCAGGCATAGTGGCACAGTACTTCACTCCCAACACTTGGGAAGCCAAGGGAAACTGGCTCTCACTTGTGGAGAGACTTGATCTCTCCTGTTGGAGAACAGCCTGGTTGGCCTACATAGTGAGTTCTAGGACAACTGGAGCTACACAGACCCAGAAACAAACAAGCAAGCAAATAATAAAATAAGTAAAAAACCAAAGTAACTTAAAGCAGGCCTCTGTGCTTGCTTCTCTTCCTCCTCTTTTGAGACAGGGTCTCACCATGTGGCTCAGACTGCTTTGAACTCACTGTGTAACTCTGACTGACCTGTAACTCAAGATCCTCCTGCGTCACCCTCCAGAATACTGAGCTTACAAAGCATCACCAGAAGTTCCAAAGTTTCTTCTCAGAGGGGAGACTCAGGGGCTTCTGAATTTGGAGAAAATTCATCTCCAGGAACAAGTCAGAATGCTGACCTGACTATGTGGGTCTGAGCTGTGAAGAGCAATCTTGTGA
The DNA here is from genome assembly GCA_019843815.1 of Montemys delectorum. Lineage (NCBI taxonomy): Eukaryota > Metazoa > Chordata > Mammalia > Rodentia > Muridae > Montemys > Montemys delectorum. Next base: position 24,620 of record JADRCD010217676.1, on the reverse strand, counting down.
CACTCTAAAAGCCAGGCTCTCAGGTAGTAGGGTGGGATTTGATTCAAAAGTTGGTTACTTGTCACTGGAAGTTTTAGAAACATTTATTTAGTAAGTATTAATACAGTTAAGTATAAAGAAGTAGGCAAAACCCTTGTAGTATTGCGTGTGTGTGTGTGTGTATGTATGTTTGAGCATATTCAGGAAGGGTCATGAGCACATGTGTGCAAGTATAGGCCAAAGGCTGATATCTGATGTCTGTTTCAATCCCTATCTACCCTATTTTTGAGACAGGCTCCCCTAGTTGGCCTGATACTTAGAGATTTGCCTAGACTGCTAGCCAGCAATCTCCCTGGACCCTGTCTCTGCCCCAGCATTGGGGTTATAGGTGGGCGACACTCTGCCTGGCTTTTATGTGAGTGCTAGGCTTCTGAACTCAGATCCTTGTGTTTGCAAAGCAGATACTTTACATACTGGAGCCATCATCACCCCAGTCCCAACTTTAAATTTGAGGGTGTGTATGTCCTTTGTTCAAGGCCTACTGTATTATTTAATGTTTTGAGCCAGGCTTTTGTAGCCCATGTTGGCCCTTTGTATCAGAAAATGACTTAATTCTTGATCCTCTTATTTGTACCTCCCATGTGCTGGGATTATAAGCTTTTGGATCCATATTCCACCATACCTAGCTACAAATTTGTTATATGTGCGTGTGTGTGTGTGTGTGTGTATGTGTATGTATATGTATATACTTTTTTTTTTCGTTTTTTGAGACAGGGTTTCTATGTGTAGCCCTGGCTGTCCTGAAACTCGCTCTGTAGACCAGGCTGGCCTTGAACTCAGAGATCCACCTGCCTCTGCCTCCGAAGTGCTGGGATTAAAGGTGTGCGCCATCACACCTGGCTTTTTTAAATTAATTAAATTAAATTAATTCACTGGCTAGTCAGTGAATCCCAGGGATACTCCTGTCTTTGCCTCCACAGGCTTGTGATTGCAGTTGTAAACCACCGTGGTGGTTTCTTACATGGGTGCTGGGGATTGAACTCTTGGTCTTCATGCTTGCATGGAACATACTTCACTGCCTTAGCCATCTTCTCTAGCCTGCTCCTTCTCTCCCAAAGGAAACAATGCCTTGATCTGTATTTGTGAGTACATATACATATATCTTATTCATGAACTTGCTAGGGAGGTAAATATCAAGAGAGTTTAAATTTGTTTTTATTTTTAATTTATGTCCATGAGTGTGTGTGTGTGTGTGTGTGTGTGTATGTGTATGTATGTATGTATCCTTAGAAGCCAGAAGAGGATGGTGGATCCCTGGGGCTGTAGTTAAAAGTGGTAGTGTGCTGCTCCATGTGCTAGGAATTGAACTCAACATTTCAGGAGAAGCAGTAAGCAGCCTCTCCAGCAACACAAAAGGAAAATTTAAAAAAAAAAAAAAGGTTTCTTTTTTTTTTATTTTTTTTTAGAAGGAATCTTTTAGAGGAACTTGAGATTATATAGGCTTGACCTCTGTACTGAGAGACAGGCACTGCGGTCTGACCTCCGGTGTTTTATTAGCCCGCAGGGTTAGGTCTCACGCGTATTTTCGGGTGAGTTTTGTTGTTGTCTGTCTCCTCCATCTCCACCCCTGCTCCGTTGTTCTGTGTGTGTACCTTAGCCTTTCTGCTTTGATGTTGTATGTGAGACCTGCTTTTTTAAAATTGAGATTTAGTTTATAAATGTTATTTGGTGGATTTTAGTATTTTCACAGTGCTGTACCATTACTCTGACTGTTAGTTTCTGTCCTCTCTCTATCCTGCCCCGGCAGCTGCTCAGTCCGTTTCTTGTCATGGCATTCACTCCTTCCAGACATTTTATATAAATTAATGTGTCCTTTTCTTCTTGTAGCCTTTTTTCTTTTGTGTGGCTTCTTTCACACAATATAACATTTTAAAGGTTTATCATTTTATAGCATGTGTCAATTTTTTTTTTTTTTTTTTTTTTGGTTTTTCGAGACAGGGTTTCTCTGTGCAGCCCTGGCTGTCCTGGAACTCACTCTGTAGACCAGGCTGACCTTAAACTCAGAAATCCGCCTGCCTCTGTCTCCCAAGTGCTGGGACCAAAGGTGTGTGCCACCACTGCCCGACAATATTTCATTTTTTAATTTAAAAGTTTTTTTTTTAAGATTTTATTTATTTTATTTATATGAATACACTGTAGCTGTCTTCAGACGCACCAGAAGAGGGAATCAGATCCCATTACAGAAGATTGTGAACCACCATGTGGTTGCTGGGAATTGAACTCAGGACCTCAGGAGGAAGAGTCAGTGCTCTTAATCACTGAGCCATTTCTCCAGCCCAATTTAAAAGCTTTTTATTACATGTTATTCATATGGACATTGTGTTTCCTTGTGTCTGGGCACCCTGTGCATGCCAAGTGCCCAGAGATGGCAGAAGAGGGCTATTGGAGTTAGAGTGCTGTGAGCTGTCATGTGGATGCTGGGAATTGAACCTAGGGCCTCTTACAATCCGAACTGCTGAGCCATCTCTCCAGCTCTAATACTTCTTTTCTTTAAAAGCTGGGCGTAGTCCATTGTGTAAATGTAACACATTTTGTTTAACTGCTCCTTAGCTGGATTGCCACTGGGCCTTTTCATTCTCAGGTGCTTACGTTGGAAGCTGTATGACAGGTTTTTATGCACATTCATGTGCACAGTTTTGTGTGAACACATTCTCAAGTGTCTGGAATTGTACAAGGAACTATTAAACTATAATATTTTAAAAAAATTGTATCATTTTACATTCCTGCATTGGATCCCATTACAGATGGTTGTGAGCCACCATATGGTTGCTGGGAATTGAACTCAGGACCTCTGGAAGAGCAGTTGGTGCTCTTGACCACTGAGCCATCTCTCTAGCCCCTCTTTCTTTTTAAAGATTTGTGTATTTTATGTACATGAGTACACAGTCACTCTCTTCAGACTCACCAGAAGAGGGCATCTGATCCCATTACAGACGATTGTTAGCCACCATGTGGTTGCTGGGAATTAAACTCAGGACCTCAGGAAGAGCAGCCAGTGCTTTTTGACCGACAAGTCACCTCTCTAGCCCCATTACTGAATTTCTTAAAAAAAAAAAAAAATTAAAAATGTATTCATATTGTGTGTGCTGTGCATGTACACCGATGTGTGTATGGAGAGGACAATTTGCACTTGGTTCTCACCTTCCATCATGTGGGTCCTGAAGATCAAGTGCAGCTTATCACACTAGGCAGCAGTTACTCTTGTCTGTTGACCTATCTCTGGCCCTAAGCTTTTTTCTTTTTTTTTTGACAGGGACTCACCTCTGCAGCCCTGGCTGGCCTGAAACTGGCTATGCAGTACAGTCTGGCCTCCAACTCCCAGGGATCCACTTTCTACCTTCCACTGCTGTGATTAACAGCATGAGCCACCATGCCCAGCTCCAGGCTTTTGTTTGATTGTAGCCATTCTAGTCAGTGTGGAGTAGTGTTTTTTTGTGGCTTTGGTTTCTATTTCTTTAATGATTTGAGCCCCATTGTCATGTACATTTATGTATTTTCTTTGGAGTAATATCTACTCATATCTTTTGTTTGTTAAAAGAACTGGGTTGGGCCAGTGTATGGTGGTTTATAAATGTAATCCCTGGGACGTAGAGGCAGGAGATTGTGGATTCAAGGTCATCTTCAGCTATATAGCAAGTTTGAGGCCAGTGTAATGAGACTGGCTCAGAAAGGGGCAGGGGAGGGGAAGAGTTATTAGCGTCATAGTTGTCTATGTATTCCAGCTACTTTCATTGCCAGGTGTGTGATTGGAAGACGTTTCCTCCTGTTCCCTGAGGTAGTCTTTTTATGTTTTTTGTGTTCTTTGGATTACAGAAGTATTGGTCTCCCTGTAAGTTTTACACATGCATGTGTGTGTGTGTGTGTGTGTGTGTGGGCACAAATGTATGTGTGGGTACATGTATGTGTGTGAGTCTGTGTGAAGGATAGAGGGCAACTCAAGTGTCATCCTTAGGAACATTGTCCCTCTCCTTGAGTCAGGGTCTCTGATTGGCCTGAACTCATCAGTAGGCTAACGTGGTTGGCCAGGGAGCCTCTGGAAACTCGCTGTTGTCTCTCTCCTCCGAGCTGAGACTCTGATGCATGACACTGACATTTTCTGAGTTGTAGGATCTAACTCAGATCCTTGGCTGGCTGCACTGACTCAGCCCTTCACCCACTCATCTCCTTCCTTCCCTCTGTTCTGGAGCTGGCAGGAAGCCATGGCTTCACATTTCCTGGGTCTGCTTTAGGCATTTCTTCTTGACTTCTGCATATTTTAGGATCCTACTTAAGAAACCATTGTTTAATACAAGGCCATGGAGAGTTATACCCATGTCTTCTGTGGTTTGCTCGGACTTAGGCTTATGGTTAAATATAACTTTAAAGTTAGTCTTAGTCTGGTGATGGGGCTGTCCCTCAGTGATAGAGTGCTTGCTGCCTAGCATGTACAAAGAACCCCTGGGTTGGGTCCTCACTACAAAAAACAAACAAACAAACAAACAAACAAGAAAACAAAACCCAACAACAACAACAAAAGGTCTTAGTTTCACTTTAAAATCATTTTACCTGGCAGTCTGCCTCAGTGGATAAAGATGCTTGTCTATTGAATTGAATACCTAAGAGTTATGTGGTGGAAGAAGAGAGCTGACTCCTGAAAGTTGGCGTCCGGCCTCCATACTCACACTGTGGTAGGCCCCCCACCAAAGTAAACTGAAAATAAGATGGGCATTGATACTTTCAGGTGTGGTTTGGGTTTGTTTAAGATGGTTTCTCTGTGTAGCCCTGGCTGTCCTGGAACTCACTCTGTAGATCAGGCTGGCCTCGAACTCAGAAATCACCCTGCTTCTCCCTCTTGAGTGCTGGGATTAAAGATGCCCAGTTCAGTAATGCTTTTTGTGTGGATTTAGTTGAGGATTTTTTTTTTCCTTTTCTATGTTTTTGGGAGGCTAGGAGGAGGAGACAGGGTTTCGCTGTGTAACAGCCCTGACTGTCCTGGAACTCAAACCCAGTCTGTAGATCAGGCTAGCTCAGAGAGATCCCTGCCTGCCTCTGCCTCCCAATTGCTGAGATTAAAGGACTGTGCCATCACGCCTGCCTGAGGACTAAGGAATTCTTTCTTATTTAAATCTGTCTGCCTGATACTAAAAGCCACACTGATAATTAAATTTGTACTTACTCTTATTTGATAAGTGTTCTGCATAGGGTTTTGGAGATGGCTCAGATGGTAAGGGTACCTCTGTCAAGTGTGGTGACCAGAGGTAGACATCTGGGGACAACATGGTGGAAGGAGAGTCACGGTATCCTCTGATCTGCACATGTGCACACCCACACCTCCCTCACCCCAACAAAAAAATAAATGTAAAAATCTCTGCATAATATAGAAATTAAGTGAAGAAGTATACCTTTTGGGTTTAATCTCTAATACCACAAAGAAAAGTGTTACTTAAATGTTTGTGTCAGAGAAGGTATAGGTTGGGTGTGGAAAGGCATAGGAGAGTGATTTCTTAGAAATCTTTTTTTTTTTTAAAAGATTTATTCTATACATATGAGTACACTGTTGCTGTCTTCAGACACACCGGAAAGGGGCATTGGATCCCATTGCAGATGGTTGTGAGCCACCATGTGGTTGCTGGGAATTGAGCTCAGGACCTCTGGAAGAACAGCCAGTGCTCTTAACTGCTGAGCCATTTCACCACCCCCTAAGAAGTAGCTTTTATTATTCATTCTGTGAATGTAATGTTAACTATCTGTAATAGTTAAATAATTAAAGGTTGAGAATGTAACCCAGTGATAGAGCATGTGTTTAGCATGTTTGATATCCTACAGTTAGTTCTAAACAAGCACTCATGTGAGCAAGTGTGTGGTGCACACATGTAAAGTAGACAGAGATAAAACTGCCTTTTTCTCTCATTTGTTTTTTGTTTGTTTTGTTTTGGTCTGGTTTGTATTTTAAGCATAAGTTTATTTCTTTTAATAAAATGAATTATAGTTATGACTTGTTCTGTTCTGTTATACTTAATTCTTGTTTCCCTTTTTGCCTAAAGCCGATGTAAATGTGGTCATGCTTCAGGAATCCCAAGTTGATTTGAATTCCAGTCAACAGTTCTGTTATAAAAATGTGCTTATCCCAAAGTGGCATGATATATGGACACGGATACAGGTAACTAGAAGCCCCGCCCCTGGGCATCTCAGCTCCCTTTACCTGCTTAGAGTACTATGATCCTGAGGTAAACGTTCTTCCTTCTTCCTCGTGTTGGCTTTCTCCTTGTGGAGTCTGCACACTCTTGCCTCTTTTGAAATGTCTGTGGCTACTTTGGCTGGATTCTGGAGTGCCTGTCTGAACTCTGTCCTTGTGGTTCCCATTCTCTTTTGATTCTGAGAGAGAAGTCTCCTCTGGGTAGAATGACTTTGGGCTCTTCTTTTTATTTCATAACACAGTTAAGTCGCCCAGCAGGCAAGAGACTCTGGCTGGGATAGTGATTGTAGACGCTCTGTCCATACACACACTGATAAGGGTGTTCGCAGTCCCCATTAACCACACGAGAGCTGGACTTGCCGGGTTTTCAGCTCTTTCTCTATTTTCTGATACAAAATTCATACTGTATTTGGGGCACATTATAACCAACATTTATCCATAATCAGTGATTTGTGACAGTGCATTGGACTCTCAGCCTGTCATTATGGGAAACATTTTCAGTTTTCTGGGGCTGGTTATGACTGGCAATTTTCTTAATGTTGCTGATCCTTGCTTTGTAAGATCTGAAAATAGCTGTATTGATAACTTTAGCTTGGAAACTTCCTCCTCCCCTTTCCTGGCTTAATAGTAGATTCAGACCATGGTAACAAGAAGCTGTAGCAGCTGCCTCTGTCAGACAGCGCCATTTGCCAAATGATGTTTCAGTTACCGCATCTGTACATTCCTGCTAAGCTTTGTGTGAAATGGCATATTGCTCATTAGCTGTTTAAGGTTTTTTTTTTTAAATTATGTTTATGAAATTTTCCTACTTTTTCATCTTTATGTCATTTGTATTACAGGTTCGAGTAAATAGTTCCAAATTGGTCCGAGTTACCCAGGTGGACAATGAGGAGAAGCTGAAGGAGCTAGAGCAGTTTAGTGTCTGGAACTTTTTTTCTTCTTTTTTAAAAGAGAAATTGAATGACACCTATGTTAACGTGGGTCTGTACAGCACAAAAACCTGCCTCAAGGTTGAGATTATAGAGAAGGACACCAAGTACAGTGTCGTTGTGACCCGGAGTAAGTCTCACCCCTGTTTCTCTGGTGGATTCTGTAGTGAGAGGGGACAGAGCTTAGGGTACAATGAGTAAGACAGAGATGTCTGCCTGGGACAGTTCCATTTGTTTGTGATTACTACTGTGTCATGGCCCTCCACAGCTTACGGAGACTCCACTCCACATAAGAGTCTCCTTTAGTAAGCCAGTGCCTGGAATGGGGCTGGTCCTGAGCTGGTGGGAAGAGTACCTGGGGTCAGTCAGACAGCATGACTCTTCATGCTTCCTGGAGACTTCTCGACAGAGGAGTTGCACTACTCCATGCAGACAGGAAAGTTAAACAGTATAAAATTGGTAACTCATAAAATAGTGCTTGTAGAATCGTAATTAAAGATTAAGACCACTATAAGACTTATTTACTGGACCTGGGGGACATTTTTTCTTCTCTGAGGGCATCTGAGAAAGTTTTAGAGGAGGTGGATTCCATCAAACCCTGACTTGGTTTCTACTCAGGGCTCATGCTTGTAGGCTTTGATTAAGAGAGAGATTATGCCCTTCCAGGAAGTTGTGCTACAGCTGGTTCTGTAGTCATGGAGAGTTGAACTGTCTTTGGGTGTTCCTTCGGTATTTACTAATCCCACCACCGCCTGTCCATTTCTGGGCCTTCCTTGCACTCAGATTTTGAATGCGAAAGCCATGGGATACTCTGGCATGCCACCAAGGGCTCACCAGGGGTCTGCTTGGGCCTCTAGGTCCTGAGTGGGATATGTTTAGCAGCACAGTACTTTATAGTGAAGCAAAGTAGGAGGTATGGTTGAGCAAGTAAAACACTACGTGGAGGACACAAGGCCCATGTCTCAGATCCCTGCCTGTAAGTGACGTAAGGCTGTGACACAAATGGTAGGGACCCCTTCTGAACAGCAGTATACAAGGATGATGGCATCGTGCGTTGCTAAGTCCTCAGTAGAGGACGCCAAAGTAGGGCTAGGGCCTTCAGGAAAGTACAGACTAGACAGGAGCCTGATTAAGCTTTTTCTTTGGAAGGGTACCAGGATTTGTGTGGTACATCTATGCTTCCATTTGGTTGAGCTATTTGCTTTATTTTAGTTGACTAGTAATAACAATGTCATCTTTTATAATACCTTTATTGGATTCTTCTATTAAGCAAATATTTTATTTGTTTCAGGGTTTGACCCCAAACTCTTCCTTGTTTTCCTCGTTGGACTGACACTATTTTTTTGTGGAGACTTGTTGAGCAGGTAGGCATGGACTCAACACAACTCTTTGTACAGGAATTATAAGTGTTGCTATTCTCTTCTCAGGATCCGTGTGGCTTACATGTTGCCTGCTTGGGTATTTTTAAGATTTTTGTTTATTTTGGGCAATATAAATAGATATTTGCCATTTTTTTGTTTATTTGAGACAGAGCCTCACTATACTGTAGGCCAGGCTGGCTACAAACTCCATCTGCCCTGCCTCCCAAGTGATGGCATGAAAGGTGCGTGCCACCATATCCAGCTGTTTTTTAAATTTCTGTGTGATCTGTCTCTGTCCCTGTGCATGTGCTGCCTATAGAGGCCAGAAGAGGACATTGGATCCCCTGGGCCTGGAGTTATAGACAATTGTGAATTGTCCAACGTGGGTGCTTGGGACAGAATTCAGATCCTCTGGAAGAACAACAAGCACTTGAAACAGCTCAGCCACCTCTCTGGCTCTGCTTGGATATATTAAAAATAAAATAGTGGCGGGCAGTGGTGGCACACGCCTTTAATCCCAGCACTTGGGAGGCAGAGGCAGGTGGATTTCTGAGTTTGAGGTCAGCCTGGTCTACAGAGTGAGTTCCAGGACAACCAGGGCTACACAGAAACCCTGTCTCAGAAGAAAAAAAAAATATTTTTCCCCTCTGATTTGAATATGATTGTTGGTTAATGCATTTTCTCATTAGGCAGCTCCACCATTATATTAATGAGTTATGTAGGACTGTTCATTTGACTGTCAAGTTAGAATATTATTGTGGATATTTATACAGTGAAATTGCTGCCAAAATATACTTGATGAGTTTCATGCTGTTTACATACAAGGAGTCAAACATCGATTCTTGTGCATTTCCTCCTCCTAGAAACCTGCTAGCTATGGTATATAAAGCTGGTATGCACTAACATAAAGGCATAAACCTCTCCCTGAGAGGAGATGCATACCTGAGACTAGTGAAGTCTAGGGAACCTACTTCAACTTCGCTAAAAACACAGCAGTGAATGACTCCTAAGGAGAGTCAACAACAACAACATAACAAACAGACCCCCAGAGAACAAACAAACAGCAAACAGCCTCCCCACCCCCAGCCACTCCTGGGTATGAACCTGCCCTGGAGTGTGGTTTATGTGCCCAACAGAGAAGCTTCTTAAAGCACATGGTAGTTCACACAAAGACCCACAGGAGAGTCTGAGACTTCAGAGTACTCATCCCTGTCTGAATTGAACTCCTCCCTCTAGCAAGGCTCAGCAATCTGTGTAGAGAAAGAGGTGAGATTGTAAAAGCCACAGGTGGTAGATGACTCCAAGCTACTATAAGGGCGATGGTTCACATCACACTTCCCATGTATGTGAGGCTGGGCTTGCATTGACACCACACTTTCTATTTATGTCAGGCCTGGCTTGGGTTGACACCATACTTCCCACTGTACGAGAGTCCCAGAGAAGGTGATTTGATGGCACATTGGTTCCATTTAGCCAAAGTGCAGCAATAGCTCTCCCACTTGGGTGCACAGACTGCCCAGCCACGGGCTTTTGATGGTGTTCTAGCAGCAGATGAGAACTCTCCTGTGGAACGGGCATCAAATCCAGCCCTAGAGTGGCTGGTTGCTCCTAAAACAGCCTTCCGTGAGCTACTGCAGTGTGCTCATCTGTGTGGCTGGTCAGTATCCTGCTCATAGGGTCCATGAGTGAGACGTCCTAGAGCTCTCCTTTTATCCTGTGGAGCCTATGCTGGCTGGCTCTGTGAAGGCTGCCTAGCAGGAAGGAAGTTCCAGTCCAGTTTCGACTTGATTTTCAACCTGGTGTCTATAGCATAGAGTGGATTTGGACAGAGATGGATACAGGAGTGAAATTTAAGAAAGAGGACCTCACCCACACTAACCTTCCTCATATATCAACTGCTCTGTCGTCCACATTTCTGTATCTTCAGTACCAGGCAGTGTCTCCTCTAATATTGAGACTTTAGCTAGGGCACTTGTGATTTCACCAGTGTGACCTATAGCATTACATAGTCAAGTAAAATATTCTCTCTGCAGGAGTCAAATTTTCTACTATTCCACTGGGATGAGCGTGGGAATCGTGGCCTCTCTCTTAATCATCATTTTTATGATCTCTAAGTTTATGCCCAAGGTAAGTCATTAGACCCCTCCTAAGTGTTTAGGACGACCTTGGATAGCTGGAGCATTGGATCGTCTTGTGGAGTAGTCTTAGTGTGCTGAACATTTGCACTGATGGCTGATGAGTCAGCGGGCATCCTGTTCTGTGATTCTGAAAAGCACTTGCATGGTAGATCTGAAGCCTGATTACATACAGTGGGACTGAACGCCGTGCTGCTTCTGAAGCCTTGCCAGGCTTCTCAGTTGTGTGGCATCTCCTCATCTTGCTGTTCCTTGCAGAGTGTGCCTTTTTAGGTGAAAGCGCATCTTTTTAAGAGATAAGTTTTTATGCATTTTGAGTTGGTTGAGTTGTAAGAGAACATTGTACCATTTGCTTCTTATGTAAAAGCCTTGTAACCTTTGCTTTCATTTCTGCTTTGTCTAGAGAAGTCCCATTTACATCCTCCTGGTAGGAGGCTGGTCCTTTTCTCTGTATCTCATCCAGCTAGTGTTTAAGAATTTACAAGAGATATGGAGGTGCCATTGGCATTATCTTCTAAGTAAGTATTGTTGGCGCAGCTCTCCTGTGCACGTCTACAGGCTGTTCAGTAATCTGACTGTGAGAAGATGTGTGTGCTAGCAAGGGGTCCAGAGCTGATAGCATTTGATTAACTTATAGAGATTATAATTTTCTACTTTTTTTTCTTTTTCTTCCTTCCTTCCTTCCTTCCTTCCTTCCTTCCTTCCTTCCTTCCTTCCGAACCCCTCTATGTAGGGTTTCTCTGCATAGAGCTGGTTGGAGCTCACTCTGTAGCCCACGCTGGCCTCCGACTCACAGAGATCCGCTTGCCTCGGCCTCCAGAGTGCTAGAACTCAAGGCAGGCGCCCCCACCGCCCGGTTTTCTACTTATTTCTAATAGCACTGTCACCTTAACATCATCTGAGCTCAGATACTGTTG
>JADRCD010217676.1:0-12442 GCA_019843815.1 Montemys delectorum | reverse complement strand
GTATGTACGTGAGGAACAGTGAGTGATGCATGTATGTACGTGAGGAATAGTGATGCATGTATGTACGTGAGGAACAGTGAGTGGTACATGTATGTACGTGAGGAACAGTGATGCATGTATGTACGTGAGGAACAGTGAGTGATGCATGTATGGATGTGAAGAACAGTGAGGAGAATGTATTTTCCGAGAATTCAGAATAGGTGAATAATTGAGTGCAGATGTGCCTGTCATTTCCTGGTTCAGTAGGTGTGTCTAGTGAGCTTGTCAGTGCTCTCTATCCAGTGTCTTGTGATGCCTCTTCTCCTAGGCTACATCCTCACAGTTGGATTCATGAGTTTTGCAGTGTGCTACAAGTATGGGCCCCTGGAGAATGAGCGGAGCATCAACCTGCTGACCTGGACGCTGCAGCTGCTGGGCCTGGGATTCATGTATTCCGGCATTCAGGTCCCACACGTTGCCTTTGCTCTCATCGTCATAGCACTGTGTACTAAGAACCTGGAGTACCCTGTCCACTGGCTGTGCAGCACCTACAGGTGACTAGCAGGCAGGGTGGCTGTTGACATGTGGGTGTGGGTGTACCTGCTTCCACCCTTGTTCCTTTCTCTGTTGACATACTTTTTCTTTTTTTATAATAAAAGCATCCAGTAAAGTGTCATGTGTTCCTGTTACCACTAGGTGGTGCAAATTATATCTGTGTTTGGTTTGTACAAACCTAACCTAACCTCAGGGTCAGGTTTCAGATCATGTCATGCTATCAGGTCGCTCTAAAAACCTTAATCTTGGGCTGGAGAGATGGCTCAGCGGTTAAGAGCGCTGACTGCTCTTCCAAAGATCCTGAGTTCAAATCCCAGTAACTACATGGTGGCTCACAACCATCCGTAGTGAGATCTGACACCTCCTTCTGGTGTGTCTGAAGACAGCTACAGTGTACTTGCATATAATAATAAGTAAATCCTAAAAAAAACATACAAAGAAAACCTTTAATCTTATTTAAGATGTAATTCATAGCATGATATTCTTAGAAAGTAAATCTGGAATGGCTTTGAAATCTGGAATGGTCAGTGGCTATTCCATTGCAGATAATCAAAGCAGTACGTACCTTCAGTCTGGGGAGCTGAGGTCGTGAACCACAACATTATAACGTCATTTTGTTGTTTTCCACTTACTGGAAAATAAATAAGTGAGTTTGATTACTCTGGCTTTTCACTCACGATTGGCATACTAGGACTACACTGTAATGGAAGGTGTGTGTGGAAGGACGATGCGGTGATGACTGTCACTGCTGAGTCTTAGTGTGGTTGTCTCCTGAGACAAGTGGACATGAGGATGGTGTGGATACTGATTAATGACTCATGGTATTATTTTGATGAGCACAGAAGGATGTGTAAGGCAGCAGAAAAGCCTGTCCCCCCTCGCCTCCTGACAGAAGAAGAGTATCGGATACAAGGAGAGGTGGAGACCCAAAAAGCTTTACAGGAACTCCGAGAATTTTGTAACAGTCCGGAGTGCTCTGCCTGGAAGACTATATCTCGAGTTCAGTCTCCAAAAAGGTAAACGCTGATAAGCCAAGTATTTATGGGTAGTTAATGACCTTGAGTCTGACAGATCATACTTCTAGATAAACGTGTTATATTTTGCCCTTTGAATATTGCTCACCTAGGAGGAGCAGTGAAGAGAAAGTAGTAATCTATGTCCTGTTTCTCCAAAGCAGCTACCACATTGTTCTGATGATGATATTGACTTGTGAAGACTTCAGGGCCACATTTAAGTGTGGCCCTTATAACTTTGGCATTGATGTCTGAGCCCCCACCCCCACCTCCCTTTGGTTGGGAGTAGTTGTACCAAAGAGTATGTGAAGTTTCAATTTGGAATCATGATAGTATAAAGTTTACAGGGCCATAAGTGCAAAGAACTGTCATGCTCAGTCTTGTCTTATCAGGAATACGGTGACTCAAGGAACCTTAGCACTTTGTAACTACAAAGGACAGTGTAGTTAGTGAGTGTCGAGCAAGATGAGAGTGCCCAGCGTGCTGGCCTATAATCCCAGCCTTGTCTCTTGCCTACTTCTTGGTTCATTATGTATCTGTGAAAGCAAGGACAAGGATTTGTTAAATTCAGTATAATTTGAACTAGAAGCACGCAGAGCCTTTCCGTCTGTTCTTGTTTTGAAAGCCATTTGGGAAGGACGGACATGACACACACTTCCTAACAGACATCCTCTCTCTTGCAGATTTGCTGACTTTGTGGAAGGCTCTTTCCACCTCACGCCAAATGAAGTTTCTGTTCACGAACAGGAGTATGGATTAGGGAGCATCCTCACCCAGGATGACGAGCTGTCCTCAGAGGAGGAGAGCTCAGAGCACCCCACTTTCACACACAACAATTTCTTGACATAAATGGCAGTCAGTTGTTTTCATATAGACTGGCATGGTGCCTTGGTGGTCCACGTTGTAAGTGCTGTGTGATTCTCCCAGGCTTTTGCCTGGAGTGGGTGCAGGAGTTCTTCTACTGGAATGAGGGGGCTGAGTGGGTTACCCTCTGGCAGTACTTTTGGTGTGTACCTCAGGATGGTCCTCTTCGAGGAAAGAGTGGTGGAGGGAGTGAGGGCTGCAGCAGCTTGCTTCTGACATTTGAGTGTTTAGCTCACTTTGCCGTTCCTGAAGTAATTGTTTGCCCACAGCCAGCACCACAGTCTAGCTCTTGTTTGAAAGTTTGCTGAATTTTAGCGACTCTGTCACTGTGACAAACCCTTAAAAATGAGTATTAAGTGCAGTAATGCATTCAAATGGAGACTGCATCTTTTAAAGAGAATTTATAAGTCTGAGCCATTTTTTACTTCTGTCTGCTTCTATTTCAGTGGATCCTTATAATAATCCTGAATGCTTTAAATATTGAAGAAGAAATAGGTAGAAGAAATAGGTTGTTATCTATCTTGTGTTTTAAACAAATGTATTTTTTTAAGTGCAAGAAATTCATGTTCTAGACCCAATAGGTGCTCCAGATTCCAAAGCCTGCTGACCCCAGATGTTCCCTGGTGTAGACATTCAATGGAACCCCTGGAGCTCTGACCCTAGGTGTTCCCTGGTATAGACATTCCATGGAACCCCTGGAGCTCTGACCTCAGATGTTCCCTGGTGTAGACACTCCATGAACCCTGGAGCTCTGACTCCAGATGTTCCCTGGTGTAGACATTCCATGAACCCCTGGAGCTCTGACCCCAGATGTTCCCTGGTGTAGGCACTCCATGAACGCTGGAGCTTCTGCTCATGAGTCTGGAATCTCTGATTGTTAGTTTGCTCGCATCTGGGAGAACGTCTGCCGCCCTTGTATAGGTGTGGGTCCCTCAGCTTCTTATTGTATTTAACATTGGCATTTTTTCTTGCTGTTTCTCACCACTGACTTCCCACTCGGGTGTGGTGTGTCACCTTTCCTGTGGAGTGTGCACACTTGAGAATTTGTCTCATTTTCTGATTTGCCGCTGCCCCTTTCCTAACACTGAGGTTCCTCCACATCTCTTGCTATATCTCTCTGCATCAGGCAGTTCTGTTTTGACTTTTTCTTCTGCGTCGAGGCCTGCTGTGTACCTCAGGCTGGTCCTTTCACCATAGCCTTTTAAGCTGCTGGCATTTTAAGCCTATGCTGCTGTAACAAGCTTCTCTTGTTCTTCTTTTTTTGGTTTTCGAGGCATAGTTTCTCTGCGTAGCCCTTGCTGTCTTGGAACTTGCTCTATAGACCAGACTGGCCTGGAACTCCACCTGCCTCTGCCTCCCAAGTGTGCTACCACCAGCTGGCATGTCCCATTTCTTATATATAAATACCCCTTTACCTTAGTTCTTCATTATGACTAGGCAGAGAAGTCTTATTTACACCCCTCTCCCCCTCATCACATCACATCCCTTCTGAGTCAGGAAACTGTCCCAGGGTGGGGATGTAGCTCAGTGGTAGAGTGCTTCCTGGTTCAGCATGCAAGGCCCTGATTGAGTCGCTAGCACCACGACAACAAAATCAACCTTATCTCCTTGTCCTTGTCTCCTTTTGGTTTTTTTTTTTTTTTTTTTTTTTTTTTGTCAGAGCTGAGGACTGAACCCAGCGCCTTGAGCTTGCTAGGCAAGTGCTCTAACTCTGAGCTAAATCCCCAACGTCCCTTGTCTCCTTTTTATATACCCATTCTACCCATTCAGCCTTCCTCACACCGGCATGCCCCCAACAACCATCTGTTAGGTCTCTTTCTATACAATTTTAGTTTCGTAGCTGCCACACCGTACCTGGCAGAGAGCAGCCTCTCAGGTGCGCTTCCTGCCTCTGTGCCTTTCAGCTGTTAGCATCAGACACACCCCTCGGCTTCTGCAAAGATGCTGCCTGTGCAGTGATGCTGGCCTGCCTCAGGAGCCGCCTCAGGAGCCGCAGGTGTCTTAGAAGCTCCTTAGGATCACGGGGGATGGACAGAGGATCATGGGGGATGGACAGAGGATCATGGGGGATGGACAGACTGCTGAGTCTCTGCCGTTTGCTTGGTTCTTTCATTGTGATCTTCACCACTGCACTGGAGGAGGTGTGCTGTGTGATCCCTTCACAGGTGTGCTGTGTGATCCCTTCACCAGGGAGGTCGGCGCCCACTCAGGGGTACACATCAGACTCCTCGTTGTCTTAGGGTCATGGAGGAGGAAGGAAGGTGCTATTTTCCGGAAGCTCTGAGGGCTTCTTCAGGAAGACCCTGGGCTCCACTGCTAGCATTCAAAATGTCAGCTGAGACACCTCTCCAGGTGGCCAGTTAGTTATTTCAACCAATGTTCCCCATAGCCTTAAATTGTCCTAAAGCGACAACTACCTCACTTGGTAGAAGGTGACAGAGGAGACGTGAAAAGTGAGCAGTACCTGAGCTGTGCTTAGAGCTGCAGAGTATAAGAGACTGTGGAACTGAGCCTTTTTGTCTTTGTGAATTATGAATATAGGAAAACCTGTCCCTTTTCAAAGAACTTAAAGCTTCTGAAAGGGTGAATGCACCTCAGAGGCAGTGAGCGCCACCCCGGCCAAGCCTCCAGAACCAAGCCTCCAGAGTACACTGTCTTGGAGGCTTCTCTGCAGAAATGTATACCTAGTATATTTCAGTGGGAGCTCAGGTGTAGAGCTGGTAGAGGTCTGGGAGACCTTAGTGCCTTCTCCCAGATCGCTCCTATGGATGGTGGCTTGGTAAAGGTGCTGACGGGAGGAGGCTTTGGACTTACATTCTTATTTTAGGGAGAATTCACTGTTATGAGTGACTTTGGTCTTCTATGAGTTGACTCCCTGTGAAATACAGATTTCTTTTCAAGGCCTTTTTTTTTTTTTTTAACTGTATTTTAATTTGGGGCGAGCAAAGCAAGCTCATTTTCTTACCCCTGCCTGGTAGTTGGAGAAGTGAATGCTGAGAGAACTGCTTCAGACAGTGAAGGATGGATGGTGCCTCTTCTGTATGCTGTGTATCCTTGCCCCTGCCTGCCTTCTGCTGGATGCTTCTGAGCCTGGCCTCTGCATGCCCCAACACTGCTTGAGTCAGCTCAGTCTCGTTCCTCAGAATGATCTCGTCAAGGACTGAAGGGAGAAGTGGAGCGAGCTGGACATTGGAGCCATGTGTGCTCCTGTGTCAGCAATCATCAACCCAGGAATTGGTTCCAGGACTTGCGGTCTCATATTGGAAATCTATTGCTTCTAATGGGTCTGACCTGAGTTCATAAAACAAGATTCCCATTAATGGGAACATAAGAGCCAGCCAGCATAAAACTTTACAGTTTCCCTTTCCTCATGAGAACATAGTGATCAAGCCAGGAAAAGCTTAGCAACTTTGATAAGTTGGTTACCTTGAAATCAGAGCTAGTTCCCCATGCACACTCTTGTTCTCTCAGTGGTGGCTTTGCCTGTGATGGCTCTTTGGGTCCCACTGTTCCACTTTACCATATTACCTCCCATTCAAGGGCATAGCCCTCTGTGAATCAGTTGTGTTCTCTTTAGCCTACCCTACTTGGTATGGGTGATTGAGGTTTGGTGAATAAAAGGACACAAATAGGCCAGAGACTACCCTCAGGCCTTGATACCCATGAAGGGTTTGGGAACGGGCTATGTAATTTTCTCAACCTTTTTGTTCCAGAATGAAAGATGTGCTGAAATGGATACCAGAATTAAAATTTAAAATGGCCCTTAGCTGTGCCCACAGCTCTTCTGAACTGAGTGGTACAAGTTGAAGTATGCAGACAGAAAATTAGTGCCTTCTAGTGTTCCTGTGAACTCTGGTCCAAGATGATTGCCTGTTTTTGAATGCTAAGAGTTTTCTTGGATGCAGGAGAGGACGGGGACAGGTTTACTGAGCTCTCACCTTAGGAAGGCACTGAGACCCGGGGTAAACACAGAGAGTAGCCATTGCACTTTACAAATATGCCCAAACGTGTTTTGCTTGTATTCTTGTAGTAGAAAGTATTTCTTTGGGGGAACGTAGGCAGTTGTGGTAACGCAGTGGCATCTTCCTGACTTGGTTATGGATTCCATTGCTGTTGGAGACAGATGGTGAATACCTTGCAAAGGAGGGTTGGAAGTCAGGCATGGTAGTTAGTGTTTGCCTGGACTTGGAAGACTGAGGCTAGGGGATCACTTGAGTTGGACATTGGCAACAGTGGGGACCTCATTTCAAAATAGGAAGAAAAAGGAACAAGAGTGTTGGCTGCTTTATGTGGCAGGCCCCAGAACCCACTGGGAATGAGCAAAGCATATGAACACCCTTTAACCTTAGCAGGGACAGAAATGCTCACATAGACTCACACATGGGCTTTGGGCCACACGTGTCCTCTGGGTGTCATTTTTCTTTGACACATTCTTATCTCCCCCACCCCCACCCCCAGGGGGCAGGTATTGTTTAGACAGGGCATCACTCTGTAGCCAAGGCTGGCCTGGAATTCAATCTATTTATTACCCAGGTTTGCCTACAACTCACAGTAGCCCCGCCTCAGCCTCTTGAGTGCTGGGATTACAGGCTTGAGCCAGCAGGGCCAGCTTCCTCTTCACACTCTTGGTATTAACTTGAAAATGGTGAATCGATTTGCTTTGAACTGTGGGTGGCATGAGCATCACATCCATGACAGATTGTCCCCAACGTGACCCTTAAAGCTGATTACAACCTGTAGTGGCCACAGTTTCCTTGTCTATGGAACTATTCCTGAAATAACAGGGCTAAGTTGTAGCCTGTGGGTAATGCCTTAGTGTTATTTAGATAAAATATTTGTCATTTATACTTAATACATGTTAAGGAATGTTCAGGAAGAACAAAGTTTTCAGGGATGGCTGTTTGCTATGAGTCTTCCACATTTGTGTAAGAAGAACTGGTGCCATGTAGTTTTTTATTGATATTGTGGCTTGTAAATAATCCCAACTTTAATAAAGTTTTATACACTATATAGTAGTCTTTTTAAATTAAAGTATTTTAATATTTATTTTTGTGTGTGTGTATACGTGTGTGAGTCTGTTCATAGTGTGGACAACTTGTATGAGTCTTCTCTTACCATGTGGCTTCCAGGGATCAAATTCAGGTCACCAGGCTTGTTCTTACCCACTGAGTAACTCCCTGGGATGAATATATTTTGGTTTAGTATTTTGGAGCCTGGGAAGTTTGAGAGTCTTGTTGCCCAGGTTGGCCTTGGACTTATTTTCCTATCCCAACTCTGGGATAGGAGACTTCTGGGATCACAGGCATGAGTCACCACACCCAGCTTAAAGAATAACATCTTTTAAGTTACTATGTCTGGGAGGCTTGTCGAGTGAATTGGTGGGATCAGGTGGCTGCTCTCAACTATCAGAAGTCAGTACCAAAGGACTGGAATTGTTTATTGTCTTTCTTCTGCTTGAGAGTGTAACTTACATAAACAGTAAAGTTCCTATGTTTAAGTGTATAGGTGCTGGGTTGGGTTTTGGCAGAATCACTTCCATAGACCCACCACCATTGCCACCACATCATGATGAGACATTCCTGCATCTCATCATGTTCCTTTACATCCATTGTATGGGGTAGACTTGTTTCTGACTTCAAGTTTGGGGATCATATTCAGGGGATCTGTGCTAACCACATGCTACCAACTGAGCCATACCTCCTATCTCCGAAGTATGTCTAAGACGAAGGAAGGTGATTTTACAAGTCACCTTGTAGAGGAGTAAACTAGTAGCTGGATTGCTTCACCTTAGTTTGGAAAGTAGCTCACAGTACTGTACCTGTCCATAGCACTCCAGTGTGGTTGGCTTTGAAGTCCCAGGGGACTTGGCTGTATGTTTGATACATTGTAAACCCAGAGCTACCCACTTGTTAGGTTTTTTTGATCAGGTCTTACCTAGTTTTGTTTTGCAGGATGAGGGGCAGGATTTTACTATGCAGGACTGGCTAGCCTGGAGTTCCCTATGCAAAACAGACTGGTTTATCTACCTGTCTCTACCTCCCCGGTACCAGGATTAAAAGTGTACACCACCATACCTAGCCACTGTCTTGTTTTTGCTCAGATTCACACCTCTAGGTATATAGGAGCCTATTGTGGGTCCTAGGCAGGTCAGCACAGTTGGTGGCTAGAGATATATTATTATGTATTGCTTTAAAAGCTAAAGCATGCAGTAGGCACTCATAGTTAGAGAAAGACAAACTCTTAAGTGGCTGTGATCTAGCCATGAGAGCATAAGACCCGGGTTCTAGTGCCAGTTGTGGAGGTTTTTGTGGGCGTGGTCCTGGGAAAGTATTTCTTTTTTGTTTTTTGTTTTGTTTTTCGAGACAGGGTTTCTCTGTGTAACCCTGGCTGTCCTGGAACTCACTCTGTAGACCAGGCTGGCCTTGAACTCAGAAATAAACCTGCCTCTGCCTCCCAAGTGCTGGGATTAAAGGTGTGTGCCACCACCGCCTGGCAGGAAAGCATTTCTTACTCTGGATCTGTGGGATCAGCAGTCACTGGGCTCTGACGTCATTACTACCCCACCCCTGTAAAGAGGATTATATTTTGATACCATTTCTGTTCAGCTTTCTCTTTTTCCTTGCTCTCTCCCTTCAAATAGACACAGTAAATCAATAAATTATGTGAGGGCAGGTTGAAAATGGAACTGCTGATGGACCAGGCTTATGCAGAGTGCTTCTGCAAGAGCCATAGAGCTCGGACCTTGAACCAAGCAGCAGAGTCTGAGAGTTGGAATATCAAGTCTCCATGTTAGTTAAGTGATTATCTTATTTTCTTTTTGTTCATGCCTCAGAGGCAGAGGGGCATGCTGTTTCGGGATTCTCCTGGGTGGATGAAGGCATGTTTGGGAAATCTGATTTTATAAGCTTTCACCTGACTGGCAGAGTCATTTTCTGCTAGGCTAAATCCAGGAAACATCTCAGGATCTTAATGGTGTCCTATTGCTGAGAGATTATTAAAAGTAGAAACCTCAGAATGTAGGCTGCAATCTTTTTAAGAAGATCGGGAAGTGTGTCTTGTTCATGGTCCCTCATGTGCCAGCTGTGGAAGTAGAGAACAGTTGCCACATGAGCTTGCTGTCCGCTTATGTTCTCCCACTGAATGGAGCTTCTGTATGGCCTAACTCACAGGGTGGGGTGGCTAATTTGTGTAGGGGGTGTCAGTGAAACCGACTTTCAGGCAAATGTAAGGAGTCACAGCTCTGACTTCTGTATGTGGGTCTGTATGATGTGTCACTCAAGGGAAAGAAAGTGGACAGGATTTGGCATTTTGTCACTTAGCCCTCCAGGTGAACTGAGTACACACACACACACACACACACACACACGCACACACACACACACCTGTCCAAACCTGCTTCCACCCATGACAATATTCCAACTCTTTCTAGGAAAATATTTTCCTTAGATACAAATTCCATTTCTTGTGCTCTTATTTTCAAATTCTTGGAACAGTGGGACTTGGACTCTTCTCTGTTGGAGCCCTCAGTCAAAGCTAGGCAGATAGGCTTTCCCTAAATACAGGGAGTCTAAGCTTTACGAGCTTGTGAAGGGTTAAGGGAGCCACACCCTCAGCAGGAACAGCCCTGGACTTTGTCCTGAGCAGCCATCTCTCTGGCCTCTTCTGGCCTGAGTGGCACCGGGAGCTGAGGTGAGAGAAGCCAGCACAGAGGAAGGTCGGACAGAGGACACCTGGCTTCTTTGACACCATGGACAGCTCCTGTTAACTAAGACACCGTTCCATCCTTGGTATCTGTGGCTCATACCCATCAGACTGGGACTTGCCCCCACCCCCATTCTCCAAGGGGAACCAAAGTACGTCCTTGTTTCTACTGTTGGGTAAGTCCTGCCCTGACCTGTCATCCTGGGATGCCCCAGCTGGGATCTGTTTCTTTTTTCCCTTTCTCATCTCCAAATAATCATATTTTTACTCCTCTCAATTCAAACTTAAAGATGTGTTCTCACACCTTACCTCTGCTTTACACCCTTCCCTGCCTAGCTGCTTCAAAGACTCCGTGTGTGTGTGTGTGTGTGTGTGTGTGTGTGTGTGTGTGTACTTGCACGTGCAGGTGGGAGAGAGAGACAGAGACAGACAGAGACAGGATCTTATTTTGTACTTTAGGTTGGTCTGTGGTCATTGTGCAGCTCAGGTTGGTCTATGTCAATCCTCCTGCCTTGGCCTCCTGAATGCTGTGATTACAGGCATAAGCCACATGCATGACTACTTACCCTTAATCTGAGAAATATGAGCTAATAATAGTATCTACTTCATGGGCTATTATAACTGTCAAGTCTCAGTGTTTAGAGCTCTGTCTGGCCTGTGATGAACACTGCGTATTTTCTAGAGACTACTATCATCAGTATTCATGTGGTGCCCGCGGTATTTAGGAAGTTACTGGAGCTTGGGGAAAGCAGAATGAAGCAGAAAGAAGGCCGGGTGGCTTCCTTGCCCTGTATTCTGTTCTTGTTCTTCTTCTAGGTTCAGAGAAGTGGGAGAGTGAGGGAATGTGTTACACTCCTGCAGAGGAGTGGCACTGACCATTGAACTAACTGCCACCCCGCCCACTCAGTCTGCTTGCGGAGAGCTTTTATTTCCTGCAGAGGAGTGGCACTGACCATTGAACTAACTTTGTCACCTCGCCTACTCAGTCTGCTTGAGGAGAGCTTTTTATTTCCTGCAGAAACACCTGCCACATGCCTGCTTCGTGTAGCCCAGCCTCTCCCCCCCAGAATCCTCCTTGGAGCACTCTTCCTTGCCCACTCCCACCAGCTGCTAAAAATGGGGTGTGTCTCTTTGGGCAAAGTCCTTGCCAGAAGATGATAGATATGGTATAAACTGTGAAGATTTTACAATTAAAGATAGAGGAAGCAAGGGGGATAATGAGAGACCTGACAGTTGAGAAAGTATACCCACTCCCATTTCCTATGGGCAGTTCTGATCTTTTGTTTATATTCCTGAGCTCATCACTGTATCCAACATCATCTAAAAATGAAGTCACTGTGGTAATGACAAGAAAGAGATGGGCATCGTAAAGGGATTAGGTGACTGAAATAGGGGTTGGCTACAAGCACTGGGGCAAGGAGCCAGAGAGAGCACCTGCTCAGAGGGAGGCGGGAGAGCATCTTGAGCACCTAGCTGCAGAACAAAGCTTGGCTCACACGTCCTCCAGCCTTCTCCTTTAAGCACGATTCTGCTCCCCTTTCTCCAGGTGGGCAGACAAAGGTGGTCCTATCTGATGCCCACCCCCTACCCAGGGTTCCTCCACCTCCCTGGCTGGCCAAGTTGGTCCAGAGACCCTTCTGGCTAGAGAGCTCTCCTGGAGAGAGGGAGAGGAGGGCTCTTGTAGGCCCTTATGCCTTCTTCCTCTCCCCCCACAACTTAACTCTGAAGCTGGGCCGTCAGCAGCAATCTACCATGTTTACTCCCCTAGCCTCTTGGCATGCCTCTCCCGGAAGATCCCGTGGGGGTGGAGGACCTCGTCCTCCTGGAACCCTTGGATGAGGAGTCTCTGATCAAGAACCTCCAACTCCGTTATGAAAACAAAGAGATTTATGTGAGCTTGCAGTGGGAGCCAGGCTGTGGGGTACTCAGGGGGTTCCAGTATACCTCCTGCTAGGCTCATTTGTCTCACCTTCCTCCTGACTCTAGACGTACATTGGGAATGTAGTGATCTCAATGAATCCCTACCGGCAGCTTCCCATCTATGGCCCAGAGTTCATTGCCAAATACCGGGACTATACTTTCTATGAGCTGAAGCCCCACATGTGAGTAAAGGGAACTGGAGGAGGGCTGACAAGTGTCCGTGAAGCATCCTTCTCTCCCCCAGCATCTCCCCCACCCTCCAAAGGCTGTTCTCCAGCATCCCTCTTCCCCTGAGAATCCTTCCTAGATCAGTTCTTGTCTGATCTGGTCCACATGAGGAGGGGGGATAAACCCAATGCTAAGGATTGGAAGATGCTGCCTTGGGCTAGCCTCACATTAATCACTGACCA
>JADRCD010217674.1:11582-35001 GCA_019843815.1 Montemys delectorum | reverse complement strand
CCCTTTGTCAAGGTGATAGAGGCCTGGGATGAGACCAGCCTCAGTCACTCCTGCATGTGTGCCGAGGTGAGGAGAAAATGTTGAGAAATGGAAGGGAAGGCCAACAAGATGGCCCAGCAGGTAAAAGCCCTTCCCACCAAGGCTGGTGACCCAAGTTCAGTCACTGAAACTCACATGGAAGGAGAGAATTTAATCCCCACAAATTGTCCTTTGGCTCCCACAGTGTACTGTGATATATACAACACACACACACACACACACACACACACACACACACACACACACACACACACACACCATAATAAATAAATTTCAAAACATACAAAACAAAATATGGATGAGAACATGATAAAAAATTCAAATTCTTTATGGGCAGTAGGTTCCAGTATATTTGTTAATTCCCTGTTATTTTTCCCCCAAAAGGGAAAGTTACTTCTCATTGGGCTTAACATCAAAGGTGTGTTCAGGCCACTGGTCCTTCTTACCCAGTGTCACCCAAGTTCATGGCAGCCAAACTGCCTAGCATGGTGACTATTGTTTGCAAAGGAACAATGGTTCCCTGGGCAAGTTGGATGCTGTTGAGTCTCTTTCCTAGTCTTAGTTCTTCCTGGGTACCTTCAACTCTGAATGCTCAGAAGATGGAGCAGCCAGCATGCATCTACAGGGGCAGGCAGAGACTGCTAGCAAGGAAGTCCCTCCCACTGCACTGGGATGTGGCTCTTTATTGTTTAGTCTGAGACCCACCGGGCTGCTTTCTTTTTCAGGTGAGGGTGAGCCCAGCTCTTACTCTGGTTCTAATGGTTGGATAAATGCTAATCTTGGGAGCATGCACTCCCTCCTGAGGTTCCTAAGACTAGGTTACCCTAGCCAGACAGCCATTGATGGGACCAGCTGTCTGTGAGTGCTTTTAAGTCACTCTTCCTCCCGGATACCAAGGAAGGTGAAACAAAGCCCATCCACTATCTTTACAGCCCTAGAATTAGATTGTAAGTTTGAGGATGTTGCCAAGCTTCCAGGCAGCAGTTGGAGAACCAGTGGGTACACAATAAACACTTTACCTCTGTTCCTTGCACTCAGCTGGGTGCTGTGAGGATCCTGGCTGCTGCCTGCAGTCAAGCACAGGTCTGCAGGGCTGTTTCCACCTGGTTGGTTCTGTATCCTAGGCATGGTGGGGGCGCTAGGGGGATGAGTTTTCAGCTGCTTTCAAAGTCTTGTGGATAAACATGTTTTATCCATTGAAAGTGTCTTACAAAGAAAGAACATAGAAATTGAGTTCTGATTCCCAGCCTTGGTGAACCTTTCACACACTTTGAGCTGCCTAGAATCCACACTCTTCTCACCCCGTGGGGTTTTCCCTACAAGGCCTGTACTGCCTTTTACTACAGGTACCAAATATCCAGCTAGTCTCTTTCTAGGCTTCCTTGCAGTCAGAGCAAGGATACGTGATCGGAAACTATCAATGGATATACCAGCAACAAGCTTTGAATCTGAATCTAGTGGGAGAAGC
This sequence comes from Montemys delectorum, assembly GCA_019843815.1. Classification (NCBI taxonomy): domain Eukaryota; kingdom Metazoa; phylum Chordata; class Mammalia; order Rodentia; family Muridae; genus Montemys; species Montemys delectorum. The sequence goes on along the minus strand of JADRCD010217674.1, from coordinate 33,494 downwards.
CACCAGGATTCTGGGGCTCAGGAAGGCTGGTGCTCAGGGAAATTTTCTTAGTGAGGAAAGGACAGTAGGGTGCTGGGGATCAGATATTCTAGAGATCTGTGCCCTCTTAGTGTGTTTGAAACAATGAGAGCTAACCACTCTTCCATACCCGACTCTTCTGTGATGAGAGCATCAAGGGTCATACCAGAGACTCCCATTTCCAACAAGCATTAGTAAATGAAATAGAGTGAGAATCCAGCTCTGTTTTCCCAAATCCCTTCTACCTATGGGGTGGGATATCTGGGTATCTGAGTATCAGAAAGGATGGAGGAAGTGATGGGACCTCAGTCAGAATCCAGAGACCGCCCCTGCTACGTGACCATGGTCTTCTCCCTTTCTCCAACCCTGTCTTCTCGATGTCCATAGACCAACATGGTTACATCATGGATTTTTGATATTAAAACCAAACACAAATCACCCTTCAGGGAGCCCTACTGTGAGTACTCCCTTCGCTGATGTTCTTTCACCCAAATTAGAAGTATATATCATTTTTATGTGCTTGCAGAAGTCGTTAAATAAGCTATCAGTGGCAGTGGCCACCAAGATGAGTGACATGAATATTTTAGAAGTGTTTAGGGACTGGTTATTATTTCTGTATATCTTATGGGCACCAGGCAGGCATCTGGTGAAGTATTGAACCATATTCTCTCCTTCATAAGAATAAAACCTGTAAGGCACAGCGAGGTAAGGGACCCACTTGGGGTTAGGCCATCAAATGCAGGGCTTAGCAACAGCTCACATTCCCTATTTCTGTGTCGACCTGTCCCAAAGTCATTACAGGTGAAGTTCTTGCAGCCAGTAAGAAGTCCTGAGCTGTGCGCTTTTAAGATCTTATCTTTGAGATGCCCTGGGTTGATCTTTGTTCTTAGTCTATATTTCATTTCTTTTTTTAAAGATTTACTTATTTTATTTATATGAGTACACTTTAGCTGTCCCCAGACACACCAGATGAGGTCATCAGATCCCATTACAGATGGTTGTTAGCCACGTTGCTAGGAATTGAACTCAGGACCTCTGGAAGAGCAGCCAGTGGTCTTAACCACTGAGCCATCTCTCCAGCCCCCATATTTAATTTTTAATTTTACTTTTTAGATTTATTTTATTTCATGTATATGAATATTTTGCCTGAATATATGTCTGTGCACCACACAAACATACCTGGTACTCCCAGAAGTCAGAAAAGGCCATCAGACTCCCTGGAACTAGAGTTACAAGTAATTATGAGCTACCATAAACCAGGCAATAGGCAGGCATGGCAGTGAAGACTGGCTTCTCCACACTGCAGTGCAGTTTGCTCCTGCTCCCTGGTCTGCCCACAAAGGTGTTGGTCCCAAGGGTGTACCCTAATAAATTTCCACATGCATATCCTCATCTAGGAATCTGTTTCCTGGGAAACCTGGTTATCATTCATTGACTGTGATATACAAAGTGAAGGCAACCCTAATACACTCAGTGACAGTAGTATTATACAGGGTTAGGCATTAAAAACTTAAAGCAAGGCCGCATACTTCACTCAGACCAGTGGGAGACAACACTACAGCAAGTCTAGAGAGACTGACTTCTTAAATGGTGAGTAGGAAGGGTGGTGTCTCAAGCCAGGAGGTGTCTCAGCAGCTCGGTGGATGGTTTGTCAAATACATTCATTGTCACCACATACCAAACCACATGGTCAGGGTCTTCAGGCCCCAGCTCACACAGCTTCTTGGGATCAGGTGACTTACTCAGGTAGCTATGTTTCTTGTCAGGTTCATCCATGCCCTTGACAATGTCCCCTCCCTGAGGTGGGCAGAATGGCGTAGTCCCCAGACAATCACCGTTCACATTGTATTCAGTCATTGCACACTCTGTGCCTGTCCCTAAGCAGAGAAATGCACTGAGCAGCATGCATTGATGCGGACTTTAACTTCATTATACTTTCACATGATATATGAAAATTCTATTTTTGGGTGTGAAATGTGTGTTGCTCTTTGAGTTATCTGCAATTATTTCTAATCCTGGGAAGTTACAACTAATAGAATAAATCATCTGAAATTCCTAGAAGTGGTGGTCTTAGGTCAAAGAGATGCTAGGGATGATGTAGGAGGTGAGAGTATCCTTCTTGGCTGGAGCCAGTGCTCCCTGACCCTGGTGAGCTGCCTGACCTTTGTCCCCTTGAGAACCCCCTAGCCTAACAGATAGCCACTGGCATAGAAGCTGTGGAACCTCAAGTCCATTCATTCCAAAGTTCATTAGACTGTCCAAGAACAAGGCATCTATCTCCCTTTGGGCTTCAATGAGTGTAAATCACTATTCATGTCCTATGTCACTTTTATTTCTAGACTAGTCACTGTTAAATTGGCATTATACTATTCGTATGAGACCCACATCACTCTTGTTAGAATGAAATGTTAGCTAGCCACATATGTCTATGGCTTCACTAGTGTCTGGCTTGCAGCTCCGAATGCTGTAGTGTAACAGAAAGAGGCGAAAAGGAGTAGATGTCTCTAATAAGGGAAAGGATGGGAAACTGTAGTATAATAACTCAGAGAAACAGAAGGCTCTGGGATTCTGTCCTGGAAGCTACTGTCTCCCACCCAAAGGAGGCTTTGGTACATAGGCCTGCCAAGCTTATGAAATGGGGTGAATCTTGTATTAGAATCGAGGCTCATCTGAGCAGATCACACCAGGCCAGTACAGTTCCATAGGAGAGAGGTTTATTGTGGGGGAAAAGGGTAAAAGGGGGACACAAAAACAAAGAGGGTAAGAGAGAATGAAGATCAGGAGGGGTCTGCCTGCCTTGTATTTGGCTGCGATTTAACCACTCACAGGTAAAGGTGGGAGGTGGACCAGGTGGAAGCTGGGAATGTACGGTGATTGCCATGGCAACAGATGTGAAGCTCCTTGTCACCTATGGATGATGATCACCGTCATCGCTGCCTCGCTGGATTCGGAGATGACCATCGACTATAAAGCCGGTTTCTGACTGTAAAGCCAGGTCCTGATGCCAACACACCTCACTTTTATAAAAAGAGAAGAAAAAAAGGGGGAGGGGGAAGCCGATGGTGAAGGGCGATTAGACCTCGGACTATAGGGACAGACCCAGTTCCTGACCTTTGTTCCTGCGTGACTGATGGTCAGTTTCCACAATCCCTGGACCAAAGCAGAATGCTCTTCAAATAAGCTCTTAAATAGGCTCAAGGTCAGAGCTATCGGGAAGAGAGGAGTTAGTGTTCTAGCCACTGGGCCTCTCTGAGGACAGAAGACTGGCTCACTAGAACTTGTGATGAAGTCTGAGATTGGCACAGGAGAACACACTCTGTCACAAACAGTGGGATTCCTTGAAGTACAGACATGCGATGAATCATGATACTTTGGTCCAGAACAGACTGAGTACACAGCCAGGCACCATAGGATTACAGATTATGGAGCTGCTACAGTCATTTTAGTGTGGGTAAGCATATTCTATGATGACCAAATTGCCTGACAGGGCCTCTCTTAGAATGTCTCCTTGTTGTTAAGCAGTGTGGCTCTCGTTCTTTCTAGTGAGCACAAGCTGATCTTCTAGGCGATAGATTCTGGGGAAGCACGATGAAGACTTTCCTGCAGTATATTAGGACTTTTCTATGCCATGACCAATGTAACCTATGGAAGAAAGAGCTTAGATTTATGATACCAGTAGGCTAAAAGCCCATCACTGTCAAATTAAGGAGGCAGGCACAATTGCAGGAGCAGCAGCTGAGAGCTCACATCTTGAACGATAAGCTTACATCAGAGAAAGACCCAGAAAGCCCAGGGAGATCAAGGCCTGAAGCTCTGTCCCAGCGACATTGTTTCTGTAGTGAGGCTAAACCACCTAAAATTACCCAAACAGCACCACCAACTGGGAACTAAGTATTCACATGCCTAAGACTCAGGGTGGCATGTATCATTCAAACTACCATACCCAGACAAGGAGGAGTTTGTGGGTGCCTATGACCTTTCCAGAGACTATCTGGGTGTTATACTGTGGGGGCAGGGAGGCAGGACTCACCAGAGAATCCTGCATTTCAGGCAAGGTGCAGTCACATATCAGCAGCCCTTCCAAAGATGTGAGGCTTTGGGGGAGGTAAGGGATTCTTGTAGACTGAAGAGCATCTCACCAAATTCCTGGCCCCTAGGCCAAAATGGCTAATAAGAAACAATAATGATAATTATGGAAATCACAAGACAGCCGTCCATGGTCCACAAAGGGGCTGTGATCATTCAGTCTTGTCAAGTGTCTGTGTGAGGCTGTGTCTATTTTAGGGTGTTCATAAATACATGTGTCCCAGGAGTGTGACATGTGTCTGACTGCTATACTTGGTGCTGTGACATTAACTTCTATGGTTTAAGGTGTGCTTCTGCTGCCAGCCAAGCAAGATTGCTCCTCTTAGGTCTGAACGTCCTTGTCCATTACCCGTGTGACAGATTTCTGCAGTTTTCCCATGATTACTAAGTGAAGTGGAATTCTTCCCTACCAGAGGCATGCATGCATTGCTTTCTTAGGCACCCAGAGAGTTTCTGTGTTATGTGTGCTCCGGTTACATACCAGATCCTTGGGGGACAGGCACTAGGCTGGAAATGCACTGGCTGTGTGCTTGCTGAGCTTTCTCCTTGGGGAAAGCCTGGGGGGAGGGGTAAGGAAGCAGGTAAGCAGAGGAAGGAAGGTTTGAGGTAGTCTTAACAACGCTTTGACCACACCTGGACCCTGGATACCCACAGGGAGTAAAGAACTTATCATTACCCAATGGAGGCCATACATTTGCCTAAAAGCCAGGGAGATCTTTAAGCCTTGGGTTGCCCCACCCAGCAGAATGGCACTCTTTACATGGAGCTTGGTCCCATGCTAGAAAGCATATGTCAACACCATGACTTAGGGGAGGGGTCCTGGATCACATGACATCCCAAGATGATGACATTCTTTTAGAAAAAAAAAGTTTTCAGGATTGTTTTGGCTACACTGGGTCTTTCGTATTTCCATATGTGGTAGTTTGAATAAGTTTGGCCCCCATAGACTCATGTGTTTTAATATGCTTGGCCCATGGGAAGTGGCACTATTAGAAGGTGTGGCCTTGTTGGAATAGGTGTGGCCTTGTTAGAGGAAGGGTCCCTGTGTAGGTGGTCTTCAAGGATGCCTACTGCTCAAGTTCTGCCCAGTGCGGGTGGGAGAGTCCCCTTGTGCTGTCTGCAGATCAAGATATAGAACTCTTGGCTCCTCCAGCTCCAAGACTTCCTGCACACTGCTATACTTCCCACCATGGTGTAATGGACTGAACCTCTGAAACTGTAAGCCATTGCATTTTAGATGTTTTCCTTTGTAAGAGTTGCCTTGGGCATAGTGTCTCTTTACAACAATGAAACACTAAGATATCATATGAAATTTAAGATTTTTTTTTCAATTTCTTTGAAGAATTGCATTAGAATTTTGATGGGACTTCATTAAATCTATAGATTGCTTTTGGCAGAATGGCCATTTTCGTATTATTAATCCTACATGTCATAAGTATGGAAAAGCTTTCCTTATTTTCCTTATTTCCTTATTCTTCTATTTCTTGTTTTCCCATGTAACAAACAAATAAGAAAAAGAAGCCTGAATACAATGTCAGCGAGACCAAAATAAGCATTAGTGTTGATGACTGGGACCTTCATATGGAAGATGAAATGAAAGTTTTCCATGTTCCTGAAAGTCCCAACCTTAGCCTAGCCATGGAAAGTACAGCAGACAGTCTCAGCTGAATGGTATCCTGAAGAGTTATTAAACCAGAACTCTTCAGAACTAGCGTCAAAGAAACATGAAAATAGCAACAGCCAAGAGGACAGGGCACCTAAATGCCATGTGGTGTCTTAGAAGGGATTCTGGGATGCAGAAAGAGTATTAGAGGAAACCAAGGAACAAGAATGAAGCATGTGGGGCTGAAGAGATTGCTCAGTGGTTCAGGTCACCAGCTGCTCTTCCAGAGTATCTGGGTTTGAATCACATCACCCCATACCAGTTCACAACTGGTTACAGTTGTTGTAGTTAAAACTATAATTCCAGAGGATCTGACACCCCTTTCTGTCCTCCAAGAGGAGTAGGCACACAATTGGTACACAAATGTATATGCAGGCAAAATACCCATAACATAAAATAAAATAACATAAAATGTTTTAGTTAAATAAAGAATGAAGTGTGGGAGTTAGTTACTGTGATGGCCATTCCTGGCTGTCAACTTGACTACATCTGGAATATATTATAATCCAGCTATGGAGGGCAAACCTGTGACCCAGATCTTTTTTTTTATTAGATATTTTCTTTATTTACATGTAAATATCTCCTTTCCCAGTTTCCCCTCCAAAAAACAAACAAACAAACAAACAAAAACAACAAGAACAAACCCCTGTTACCTCCCCCTCCCCATGCCTGCCATCCCACCCTGTCCCACTTATTGGCCCTGGCATTCCCCTACACTGGGGCACAAAACCTTCACAAGGCTGAGGTCCTTTACTCCTATTGATGATCGAATTTGCAATCCTCTACTATACACATGCTGCCAGAACAATCAGTCCCACCATGTTTAGTCCTTGGTTGGTGGTTGGGTCCCTGGGAGCTCTGAGGGTACTAGTTAGTTCATATTGTTGTTCGTCCTAAGTGGCTGCAAACCCTTCAGCTCCACAGGTCCTTTCTCTAACTCCTTCATTGGTTACCGTGTACTCAGTTCAATGAATGGCTGTGAGCCTCTACATCTGTATTAGTCAGGTATTGTCAGAGCTTCTCAGGAGATAGCTATATTTAGGCTGGCTTGTCCTTCCTTCAGTCTCTGCTCCATAGTTAATCTCTGCCACTCCTTCTGTGGGTGTTTGGTTCCCCCTTTTAAGAAGGAATGAAATGTCCACTTTTTGGTCTTCCTTCTTCTTAATTTTCTTGTGGTTTGTGGGTTATTCTTCCTGTATTCCAAACTTCTGGGCTAATAACCACTTATCAGAGAATGCATACCATGTGTGTTCTTTTGTGATTGGGTTACCTCACTCAGGATGATACTCTCCAGATCCATCCATTTCCCTAAGAATTTCATAAATTCCTTGTTTTTAATAGCTGAGTAGTACTCCATTGTGTAGATGTACCACAATTTCTGTATCCATTCCTCTGTTGAGGGACATCTGGGTTGTTTCCAGTTTCTGGCTATTATAAATAATTCTTCTATGAACATGGTGGAGCATGTGTCCTTATTACATGTTGGAGCATCTTCTGGGTATATGCCCAGGAGTGGTATAGCTGGGTCCTCTGGTAGAACTATGTCCAATTTCCAGAAGAACCGCCACACTGATTTCCAGAGTGGTTGTACCAGTTTGCAATCCCACTAGCAATGAAGGAGTGTTCCTCTTTCTCCACAACCTCTCCAGCATCTGCTGTCATCCAAGTCTTTTATCCTAGGCAATCTAACTGGTGTGAGGTGGAATCTCAGAGTTGTTTTGATTTGCATTTCCCTGATGACTAAGGATGATGAACATTTCTTTAGGTGTTTCTCAGCCATTTGGTGTTCATCAATTGAGAATTCTTTGTTTAGCTCTGTACCCCCATTTTTAATAGGGTTATTTGGTTCTCTGGAGTCTAACTTCTTGAGTTCTTTGTGTATATTGGATATTAGCCCTCTATCAGATATAGGGTTGGTAAAGATGTTTTCCCAATTTGTTGGTTGCCGTTTTGTCCTATTGACAGTGTCCTTTGCCTTACAGAAGCTTTGCAACTTTATGAGGTCCCATTGTCAATTCTTGATCTTAGAGCAGAAGCTATTGGCATTCTCTTCAGGAAATTTTCCCCTGTGCCTATTTGCTCGAGGTTCTTCCCCCATTTATTTTCTATTAGTTTCAATGTATCTGGTTTGATGTGGAGGTCCCTGATCCACTTGGACTTGAGCTTTGTACAAGGAGATAGGAATGGATCGATTTGCATTTTTCTACATGCTAACCACCAATTGAGCCAGCACCATCTGTTGAAAATGCTGTCTTTTTTCCACTGTATGGTTTTAGCTCCTTTGTCAAAGATCAAGTGACCATAGGTGCATGGGTTCATTTCTGGGTCTTCAATTCTGTTCCATTGATCTACCTGCCTGTCACTGTACCAATACTATGCAGTTTTTAATCACGATTGCTCTGTACTACAGCTTAAGGTCCGGGATTGTGATTCCACCAGAGGTTCCTTTATTGTTGAGAATAGTTTTGGCTATCGTGACCCAGATCTTGAGGATGGAAGACACATACCTTTGATACAGATCTTGAGGCACACCTTTAATCTGGGCCATATCTTTGGCTGGAGGCCTAGATAAGGACAATGGAAGACAGAAGAAAGTGTTGGTTTTTCTTTACCTGCTTGTACTTACTTGGCAGCACATCTAATGGGACCTACTTCTTCAAGATTCCAGTTTATGCAGAAGGCCAGCTCAACTACCCAGCCTCCTGGGACTGACTGAGCAATACTGGATTCCTGGACTCATTCACAGATGCCCATTGTTGGGTTAGTTGAACTGCAGCCAATCATTCCAATAAATTCCATATTTGTAGAGAATGCTGACTAACACAGAAGTTGGCACCTGGAGTACGTCTAGAGGAACAGAAGTATAAGGATGAATCTTTTAAGTATCTGGGATAGGCATTATAATTTCCAGTCACTCACTCTTTCCAGGGAGCTTGGAGAATATTGAAGGACCATGGGTGGAAACTATATTTCAAATTTAAAGAAATAAATGCCCTTGATTCTCTTAATCCATTAGTTGTGACTGGCAGTGGATTAAGTGACCCAGTATACAAAACTTTCTCCAGTTTGAGAGGAAACAAGGAAAATTATTTGCTGGCTCATTGATCTTACTATCTCTGCATAAGTTGATAAAGGAAAGGAATGAGTTCCATGATAAAGTTGACCAGCTCCAGATGCAAATAAATAATCTAAAGGTTTCTAAGTGTGTCCTTGAAGAGAATCTTCTCTCTAGCAGCCAGAGAACTTGATCTGTAGAAAATCAAACTGAAGCCCGCATTATAAGTTTGGCTGCATTACAGCAAAAATTCAAGTCTCAGCCTCATAGGATGTCAATGGTTAAATTGGGGCAATAATTGGCAAAGAATAGGATCCTATAACTTGGGATGGAGATATGTGGGAGGACCCTAGTGAAGCTGAGAACTTTGAATCCTCAGATTCCCAAGGGTTTACCTCACCTGAGGAAGTAGTACCCTCAGCCCCACCGCCCTTTTCACTTGAAAAGCCAGTTCCTCAAAGCCCCTCAATAGTTGACTGTAGACCCATAATCAGACTGGAGGCAAAGCACGTCCCTAGAGGAGAGATAGAAAATGTAGTCCATGAGGAAATTCGCTATACTACTAAGGAGCTTAATGAGTTTGCTAATTCATTCAAGCAGAAGTCTGGGGGACATGTGTGGATTTTAAGGGTGTGGGATAATGGTGGAAGGAACATAAAACTAGAGCAGGCTGAATTTATTGACGTGGGCCCTCTGAGTGGAGATTCTAGGTTTAATATGGAAGCTCGCACAGTTAAAAAAAAAAAAGGTGTCAGAAGTTTTGTTTGAATGGTTAATTGAAGCATTTATCAAAAGATGGCCTGATATCCCTTGGCTTAGTGTTGACAAAGGGATTTTAAGGCTAAGGGAAATTATAATGCTAGAGTGGATATGTTGTGTAAAACCTAATCCTCCACAATGGAAAAGCCCAGAAGATAGGCCCTTCACCAATCCTATAAGATGCAAACTGGTGAGAGGAGCACCAGCACATTTGAAGAGCTTTGTTCTTGCCCCCTTTCTTGTACCAGACCTTAGGGTTGGAGATGCTGCTGCTCTATTGAATGAATTAAATGCAATGGGTTTAATTAGGTCCCAAGGTAGAAAGGGCTATGTGGAAGCATTGAATCGCCAGCAACAAGGTGATTGTAGTTATTATAATGGGCAGCATAGACAAAACAACGTTCGTTATGACCTAGCCAGTAATGGTCAGCACAGGAGAGGTGATTTTATAATTGCATGACTCATACGGACCTTTGGTCCTGGCTAATCAATCGTGGTGTTTCCAGGCATGAAATAAATAAGAAGCCTACTGCATATCTGTTTGATCTGTATAAGCAGAAAAATTCTCAAACAAATGAAAGGTTGCACTGGGTCATGGCAAAGGCAATCTTGGCTAGTAAATCAATTTCCAGATCTGAGCCAGTTTGCGGACCCAGAACCTCTTAAATGAGGGAGTGGCCAGGTTCCCCCGAGGAAGGACCTCAATAAGACACCTACAGGTTTTACTGTTAGCCTTTCTCCAGTTCTTCCCCAGAGGAACCTATGACCTTTTACAAGGGTAACTGTACACTGAGGGAAAGGAAATGTCAGACTTTCCAGGGTCTATTGGATACTGTTCTGAACTGACACTGATTCCGGGAGATCTAAAGAAATCATTGTAACCCTTCAGTTAAAGTAGGGGCTTATGGAGGCCAGGTGACTAATGAAGTTTTGGAATTAATAACTGGTTATTTCCTCAGTTCCAGAATGTACAATCGGGATAGATATACTTAGAAGTTAGCAAAATTCTCACATTGGTTCCCTGACCTGTGGAGTGAGGGCTATTATGGTTGGAAAGGCTAAATAGAAACCTTTAGAGTTGCCTCTGCCAAAGAAAATAATAAATCAAAACCAGTATCATATCCCTGGAGGAATTTCAGAAATTAGTACTAACATTGAGCACTTGAAAGATGCAGGGTTGGTGGTTCCCACCACATCTCCCTTTAACTCTCCAATCTGGCCAGTGCAGAAGACAGATGGATCAGGGAGAATGACAGTTGACTATTGAAAACTAAATCATGTAGTGACTCCAATTACAGCTACTGTACCAAATTTGGTGGCCCTACTTGAACAAATTAACACACTTCCTAGTATATAGTACATAGTATGTAGCTATTGATTTAACAAAAGCCTTTTTCTCAGTACCTGTCCATAAGAACCACCAGTAGCAATCTGCTTTCAGTTGGAAAGGCCAGAAATATACCTTGAGGCAAACCTCCTTGAGTTTTGCCTCAAGGATATAAATTCTCCTGACCTATGTTATAACTTAGACAGGACCTTGATCATCTGTCTCTTCCACAAAAGAGACATTATATTGATGGCATCATGCTGATTGGACCAAGTGAGCAGGAGGTAGCAACCACTTTGGACTCATTGGTAATACATATGCATATCAGAGGATGGGAAATAAAACCAATCAATATTCAAGGACCTCTGTGAAATTCTTAAAAGTCCAGTGGTGTGGAACATGCAGAGATATTTCTTCTAAGGGGAAGGATAAGTTAGTGTACCTGGCCCCTCTCACCACTAAGAAAGAAGTACAATGTTTAGTAGGCCTATTTGAATTCTGGAGACAGCACATTCCTCACTTGGGTGTCTTACTCAGGCCCATATACCAAGTGACTCAGAAAGCTGCTGCCTTGTGTGGGGCCTGGAACAGGATAAGGCTCTTCAACAGGTCCAGGCTACTGTGCAGGCTGCTCTACAACTTGGACTATATGATCTAGGAGACCTGATGATACTTGAGGTATCAGTGGCAGATAGGAATGCTGTTTGGAACCTTTGGCAAGCGTCTATAAATAAATCACAGAGCAGACCTTTGGGATTTTGGAGCAAAGCTCTACCATTATCTGCAGACAACTATTCTCCCTTTGAAAGACAGCTCTTGGCTTGCTATTGGGCCTTAGTGGAAACTGAATGTTTGATAATAGGACACCAAGTTACTATGCGACCTGAACTACCCATCATTAGTTGAGTGTTATTGGACCCATCAAGTCATAAAGCAGGACATACATAGCAGCAATCCATTGTCAAATAGAAGTGGTATATATGTGTTCAGACTTGAGGAGGTTCTGAAGGCACAAGCAAATTACATGAAGAAGTTGCCAAAATGTCTACGACTTCTATTCCTATTACAATGCCGTCTTCTGCCAAGCATGCACCTATAGCCTCATGGGATGTTCCCTATTGTTGATTGACTGAAGAAGAGAAGACTAGGACCTAGTTTACTGATGGTTCTACACATTTTGTACACACCACCCAGAAGTATACAGCTGCACATTACAACTCCTTTAAGGGACAACCTTGAAAGATACTGGTGAAGGGAAATCTTCACAGTGGGCAGAACTTCGGGCAGTACACATGGTGTTACAGTTTGTTTGGAAGAAGAAATGGCCAGATGTATGATTGTTCATGGGCTGTAGCCAATGGATTGGCTCATGGGCTGTAGCCAATGGATTGGCTGGATAGTCAGGGAACTGGAAAGATCATGATTGGAAAATTGGTGAGAAAGATATCTGGGCAAGAAGTATGTGGATAGAGCTCTCCAAACGGGCAAAGGATGTGAACATATTTGTATCACATGTAAATGTTCATCAAAAGGTGATTTCAGCAGAAGAGGAGTTCATAATCAAGTAAATAAGATGACTTGTTCTGTAGACAGTCACCTTCTGTCCCCAGCCACCCCTGTCTTTGCCCAAACAAAGTGGCTATGGTGGCAGAGATGGGGTTAAGCTTTGTCTCAATAACATGGACTTCCACTCACCAAGGCTGACCTGGCTACAGCTGCTGCTGAATGCTGGATCGGCCAACAGCAGAGACCAGTGCAGAACCCCAGATCTGGCACCATTCCCCAAGGTGACCAGCCAGCAATCTGGTGGCAGGTTGACTACACTGGACCACTTCCTCCCTGGAATGGACAACATTTTGTTCTTACTGGAGTAGACACTTATTCTGGTTATATAACTTTGGAGTTACAAACTGCTTTTTATCCACTGACATGGAATTCCACACAGTATTGCTTCTGACCAAGGAACTCATTTCGCAGCCAGAGAAGTACAACTGTGTGCCCACAACCCTCTGGTAGTACCATGCTCCCTACCATGCTGAAGCAGCTGTCCTGACAGAAAAATAGACAAAAGGCCTTTTGAAGACCCAGTTACAGCGCCAGTTAGGTAGCAGCAGCATGGAGGGCTAGGACAGAGTTCTTCAGAAGGCAGTACATGCTTTGAATCAGTGTCTGATATAGTACAGTTTCTCTCATAGCTAGGATCTACGGGCCCAGTGACCAAGGGGTGGAAAAGGGAATAGTTTCACTTGCTATCACTCCTAGTTGGGTCACTAGGAACTAGGAACTTTTTTGCTTCCTGTCCTCACAACCCTAAGTTCTGCTGGCCTAAAAGTTTTGGTTCCAGATAGGGGAGTGCTCCTACCAGGAGCCACAACAAACATTTTGTGCCCTTCCCCGAGCCTTCAGCAGGCTAAATAGACCAACTGTTTGCCACAGTTGAATCTTAACGATCCAGGTGGAGTTGCTGTGCCACACTTGCAATTTCCTAAAGGAGTAGACTGCCCGATAAGCTTGCTTTGCAACATAATCCAGCTGAAACAGAGGATGCGTCTGTGGGCTCTCCCTAGATAAGTACAGTGCTGAACATTAAACTTTGAGCCTGGATCAGAAACTTTGTCTTGGCTTCATCCTTCTCTCGAACCCCGTTCCTTTTCATTTCCAGCCCTCCTATACCAGCTATACCCAGTTTGTCCTCAGCCGCTGGAAGCTTGGACTCCCCCTGGTCGTTGTCTAATGCTCTTAAACTAACAGGCTAAGAAAGGAATAACAGAAGCCGGGCCGTGGTGGCGCACACCTTTAATCCCAGCACTTGGGAGGCAGAGACATGCAGATTTCTGAGTTTGAGGCAAGTCTGGTCTACAGAGTGAGTTCCAGGATAGCCAGGGCTGTACAGAGAAACCCTGTCTTGAAAAGCAAAAACAAAAACAAAACAAAACAACAACAACAAAAAGAATCACAGTGTGAGGGAGTGGGGGTGTGATGGATCCAGATTGCCATGGGGAAGTTGGATTGTTTCTTTGTAATTGAGGTAAGAAGGCTTATATCTGGAATGCAGGGGATTCTTGAGGTACCTTTGAGTACTACCATGTCCTGTGAATACTACCATGTCCTGTGAGTAAAGTCAGTGGGAAACTATAACAGGCTAATCCAAGAAGGATGAAGAGGAGTACAGACCAACCAGGAATGTAGGTCACTCCTTCAGGAAGATCCAAGACATGCTCAAGTGCTTGCACAGGGTGGAGGAAATACAGAATGGGTAGTAAAGGAAGGTAGCTATAAATACCAGCTAAGGCCTCATGACCAGTTGCAGAAATGAAGTTTATAGGTGACATGAGTATTTTTGTTGTATTTTGTTACTATCCCTTTACAGGGACATTGACCTAGTCTAAATTACAATGTATTTGTGGTTGTACAAGGGATAATCATGTCATGTTAAGTGTATTTATGACCTGGTTATTGTATTCATTTGTACCTAAGATATGATGTGTGTCAAGTTGACAAGGGGTGGATTGTGAAGGCTATTCCTGATTGTCAACGTGACTGTATCTGAAATAAACTACAATCCAAAAATGGAGGGGACACTCGTTACCCAGATCTTGAGGCTAGGAAACACAAGCTTTTGATCCAGGTCTTGAGGTTGGAAGACACATGCCTTTAAATCAGATCTTGAGGCACACCTTGAATCTAGGCCACACCTCCCGCTGGAGGCCTGACTCAGGACAATGGAAAAGGAAGGGTTGTTCTTTGCTTGCTTGTGTTACGTGCCAGCACATCTATTGGAGGCTCAGGATTCCAGCTCATACAGAAGACCAAGCTGAACCACCCGGCCTTGTGTTACGTGTGCGTGTGTGTGTGTGTGTGTGTGTGTGTGTGTGTGTGTGTGTGTGTGTGTAAAAATGAGATAGTAATAGGTAGATGATAGATAGATAGATAGACAGACAGACAGACAGACAGATAGATAGGCATTCATTCTATAAGTCCTGTGACTCTAGAGAACCCTGACTAATACAGTTGTTAACAAGCCACATGAGTTCAGTATCGGGGCTCGACCATATGAGTATGGAGGGCTAAGATAGGAGGAATAATGGGCAAGGCATTTGGGGTCTTGGTACTATTTCTTCAACTTTTTTCAAATCTTGTCTTGAATAAAAAATATGTTGTTTAGAATAAAAGAAAAAGGAGCTGGGAGAGGACCAGTGAATGCAGCATGTGGATCTGAGTTTGGGTTCCCAGCACCCACATAAAGCTCGATGTTAACAGTGCTCCTCCTGAGCCCTTGTACTGGGGACTTGCAGGCAGGTCCTGGGGGACTGCTAGCCAGCCTAGTCAAAACAATGGGTGGGCTCCAGGTTCAGTGAGAGCTCATGAGGTTGCCCAGTGGATAAAGGTGCTTGCTATCAAATGTGTAGGCCTGGATCTGAACCCTGAGTCTCACAGGGTAGGAGAAAACTGACTCCTGTAAGTTGTCCTCTGACTCCCACACATATATGCAGGCCATGGCACGTGCATGTGGATGTGCACAAACATCCACACTCATGTGCATTACAAACACACACACACACACACACACACACACACACGCACACACACACACGTAAACATCCCTGTATGTATATAGGTATACACACAAAATAAATATAATGAAAAATGTGTAATAAATGGTAAGAGGCACAATTTAAAAAGAAATGAGTCAGAGGACTGCATGAAGAAGATCTCCAAAAGTTTTGGCCTCCTTGCCCATTCCATGGGCAAGTGCACCTGCACACATATCTACACACACACGTACACATGGAAGCACATAATAAATAAAAACAGGACAAAGAAAACATCTGTGTCCACAATCTACCCCTTTAGGAGCCAGGAGGTCTTATGTTTAATCTGATCTTGGTTAAATTTTGTCATTATAGTCAAGGATGAGCAGAGGGAGCTGTGGCCAGGCAGTTCTGATCTGTGAACATGAGGCAAATCTGGCACAAGCACTAGGCAGGGGACTATGCAGGTTTGAGGCCCAGAGGATAGCTTATGCGAAGCTTTGTATGGGAAACAAGCCCCTTCCCCCCTAGACTTGCACTGGTATGTCCCCACACTGCCTTCATATCAACCAACCAGAGCCTGAGTGGGACTCTGAAGCAGTGAGGGATGGAGATGTTCTTGGAGATGTTACCTTATGTACTGGCTAGTTTTGTGTGTCAACTTGACACAGGCTGGAGTTATCACAGAGAAGTGAGCTTCAGTTGGGGAAATGCCTCCATGAGATCCAGCTGTGGGGCATTTTCTCAATTAGTGATCAAAGGAGTAGTGCCATCCCTGGGCTGGAAGTCTTGGGTTCTATAAGAGAGCAGGCTGAGCAAGCCAGGAGAAGCAAGCAAGCCAGTAAGGCTCATCCCTCCATGGCCTCTGCATCAGCTCCTGCTTCCTAACCTGCTTAAGTTCCAGTCCTGACTTCCTCTGGTGATCAACAGCCATGTGAAAGTGTAAGCTAAATAAACTCTTTCCTCCCCAACTTGCTTCATGGTCGTGATGTTTGTGCAGGAATAGAAACCCTGACTAAGACACCTTAGTATTACTAAATAGAACTCAAGATAGTTCTTTTCTGTATCATAGATGCTCTTGGTGGTGAACCTGACTCTGAAGTCCAGATATGACCTTCAAAGGTACATAAAGATGGGGATGGAACCTCCCCACTATACCAGGCTCTCCCCACCAGACTCAGGAAGCTAGGGTTCCCAGACAGGACTTAAGGGGCTGTCATTTTAAAGCTGGTCCTAGTGTCCCCTACATTGATGGACACTCTTCACTGTATTGGAAATGTCTCTGCCCTGAGTCCATTAGCCTCTTCATATAGAAGCCACACTCCTGAAGACCAGAAACAGGGAGCTATTGAATCAAGCTTCTCCCAGACCCCTTCACAGCCTCACACCCGTGCAGGGGGAGGACAGGACCTTCCCCTCTCTCAGCCCCAGTGGATCCCTGCTGGAATTTTAATTGCTCCCTCAGGATTGAACAGTAGCTCCCAGAAATGTCACAGAGTCCTGGACTAGCAAAGGATTAAATGATATTGTCACTTATGTTGAGGGTGAGATAAGTCCTTTATTCTTTAGGGGAAAGTGAAAAGATAGCCTGGTCTCATGGGACAGGTCTGACAGTAGACACAGCTATAAACCCAGCTACAGCCCTGAAACTTGACGCTGGATGAAGAACTAGGAATGGGTCACAGTGACCCCAGGACAAACAGAGCAGATGGGGGTGGCATGCTTCCCTGCATTCTTAATTAAGGTCAGGTATACAGGAAGGTATACAGGAAGGTATACAGGTCACTTACTGTAATGTTGTCCAGCTGCTGCCCTGTAGTGGGTTTGGCCTAATGCTGCTTGTATTCTATTGTTAATTTGAGTCCCCAAAATTGTTTGCATATAGCTTCTGGGACCCTTGTCCCCAGTTGTCTCTGATTGGTAAATAAAGATGTTAACAGCTAATAGTTGGGCAGAACAGACAGAGGTGGAATTTTAGGATTCCAGGCTTTGAACTGGGAAGGGAAGGAGGAGAAGGGAGAGTCTCCATGCCAGGAGAGTGGAGGAGAAACACCATGCCTAAGAAGAGTGAAGGACAGAGAGGCATGGCTGCCATGTTTAAGAGCTGGGAGAGTGTGGCCCAGTTGGGCAGCCCTCTGGATCTAGAGCAGCCAAGATAGGACATAGAATTAGTATGTAATAACTCAGGATTAACTGTGTGGAGGTTAGGCAGTGGCCTAGCTATGCTTAAGGCATATTACAATATAAAGGCTATGTGTGTGTCTTTCATTTGGGAACATAAGCCATTGGGAAAAGTAGCAAACCCACCATTGGGATTATATAATAATTCAACCAACACCGCTCCTCATGGCTTTCCTGTCTCAATTTTACATGTGGTGCCACCTTTGCACAGAGACAATCCATGCCTTCATCCTGATTCTCACATCCAAGCTGTTTATCCTTCCCTGGAGCTAGTAGCAAGTAGAAGAAGGGGACCCTTGTGTCCCCTGTTCTGTTACTAGGCTTCTTTGGGGTATTACCAGTCACAATGTAGGAAGAAAGTATGGTAGTTCATTTTGCATTACTATAATCAAATGTCTGGTGCAAGCTAACTTAATGGAGAAAAGAGGTTTATTTAGCTCACAGGTGAGTCTAGGGGCTCAAATCTGTGATGCCAGCATTAGCCAAGCTCTGGTAAGGACAGCATGGTGGGTGGCATCATTAAGTCAGGCACATGGGAGGAAGAGATCACATCTTGAAATAGGGAGTCAGAGAGCCTTGGAGGTCAGACTCATACTAGTGACTTGCTACAGCGAGAGCTCAGGGTCCCCCAAGAATGATGTTAAAATCTATGCCCAACATATTGGAAGACCTGGACACCCTGCGTACAGGAGGAAGCTCAGCTCCCACCTCAGCTCATACACTGGACTGAAAATGGACTAATACCCCAAATACCAGAAATAAAGCCATGGCACTCTCAGAGGAAAGCAGGCGCTAGAGATGTAGTTCGTGTGAGTGAGCCCTCACAGAGCATGCATGGAGCCCTGAGTCCAGTCTCAGGTACCATATAGACCAGGTGTTGTGACATGCACCTGTCATCCCAAGGAAGGGTGCAGGTAGGAGGATCACAAGTTCAAAGAAATCCTCAGTCACAGTCAAGGACAGCCTGGGCTACATGACACCCTCTGATGAAGAAGCGAATGGGCATTAAAGGGAAGAAGAGGAGAAGGAGAGGTGTGGGGAAGAAGTGGGGAGAAGAAATAATCTACTCACCAGAATGTGTGAAGAGTTACAGCTGAACAGCAAACCAAACAACGTGATTTAATAATGAACAAGAGGTCTGAGGAGATGTCACCAAAGAAGTCAGATGCTAGATACCAAACCCCGATCCTCTGCAAAAGCAGTAAGCGCTCCTAACTGCTGAGCCATCTCTCCAGCTCCCAGGCTTTTAAAATTTTATCCTAGTTGAAATCAGACCAAAGAATAAGCCAGATGCTTGTACCCACTATAGTCCTCCAGCTCATGGCTGAGGCTGAGCCCCATGGTTGCAACAGAAGGATGGAGATTTCTGTACCTTGCGTGTTGCAAGAAAGGTGGCAGCTGTGGCATCATGTGAAGTTCTCTTCCTGGTTGTTTGATCCGTCATGGACTCTGTAGGGGTAGAGTGGGCACAGTGCATGCCCTAGCCTGTATACTGGCGGAGGCTCTAGACCCATAATGCACCTCTTCTGGTGAAAGGGGTTACCACTCTGGGAAGAAGACTTGAAATGTAAGTGCAGGTGTTTGGACATCACCCGACTTGTGACCCAAGCTTCCCAAATGCTGTGTGTCCACTCAGCGTCCAAACTTGACTTCTGAACTAGCTTCTGCACATCAAGGAACTGTCCGTGGTGCTGCTAAGAGGCCAGTATTCCCACTGCCACCTGAGTAGCAAATGTGTACCCAGCATTTGTTAAGACCCTGGCACTATTCTGAACCCTGGTATCACCACAGTGGCCCAAGGAGAAGATAAGTCTGTCCTCAAGGCATTTCCACACAACATAAAGACCCCACCCTCCTCATCAAATAAACCAGAGCACTAGGGAGACGCTTAAGAAAATTGGAGGGAGGCGCTTGACCCAAGCTTTCCCTGACTACCCAGCTCTGGTGACAGCAGGCCCAGGCTGTTCTCAGCTGTGCTCAGAGAAGCAGCAGTTGGGCAGCAGTCAATTACTGGTCAGAATTCAGAGATTAGGAGGCCGAGGGTTCAGTTCTAAGAAGAAGCCCTTTATTAGCCCTGCCCACCTCCACCACCAACAGGAAACACGGTGGAAGAGAGGGGGGAAAGAAGGTCAGAGCTAGAGCATGGGTGTGGTACTGCGAAGTGCTTCTGGACACAACAGAGCCATTGTAATCATGAACTTAGAGCAGTTGTGGTTACCTGCATACGATCAAAACAGCCTGAATCCCAGCATGTGGGGTAGACAGGTAACCCCAGGTCCTACCCCTTCCTGAGGAACCCTTAGCAGTGGATAGTTTATTGGGGTGACAGAAACATCATGGAAGGTGTAGCCACTGTGCTCCTGTGCTCCTGCGCTCCAGTGGACGGCCCGAAACCCATACACATATGGGCAATGCTAACTGGACTTAATGAATTATCATTAATAAAAAAAAAAAAGGAGGTTTGGAGTGGTTTGCTGGTAGTTGAAGAAGAAGATATGATCATATTTCATTGTTTTCATGTATGAAATGCTGGAAGCAAAAATACATTTTAAATGGGTTTTCATACAAAATATAATATGTAAATTTGTTTATTTTATATGCATTGGCGTTTTTGCCTGCAGGTATGTCTGTATTGGATTCTTGAGTAACCGACAGCTGTGAGTTGCCATGCAGGTACTGGGATTTGAAATGAGTCCTGTGGAAGAGCAGCCAGCATCCTTAACCACTGAGCCATCTCTCCAGCCCCCATACAATACATTTTGATCACGTTTTCCCCTTCCTCAACTCTTCCCAGATCTTCCCCACTTCCCTATCCACCCAAGTTTATGTTCTTTTTCTTTTTCTCTCTCAAGGGAAAGAACAAACAAACATGAAAATTAAAAGAAGAAAAAAGACCAATTAAAAAAAAACTTCCAAAACAAAATAAAAAAATCCAAAGAAAACATGGAGTCCATTTTGTGTTGGGCTCCTGGGCATGGGGCTTGCCCTGCAGTAGGGCTGACGTGCTCAGTGAGACTCCACTGGACAGAGCTGCTTTCCACTTCCTAGCAGGCATTAGCCGCAGAGAGCTTCTTGGTTATGAGTGGGACTTCGTTTCCCTAGCCCTGGGACCCTTGTGCAGGTTATGTGCATACAGCCAGAACCTCTTTGAGTTCAAATGTGCACCAGTCCTATTGTGAAGTCTGGAAGACACGATGTATTTGGAGTTATCTACCACCTCTGGTTCTAAGAAAAAAATTGAAAATTAAAAAACAAAAAAGGTTGCTGAGCAGGGCTCACAAGGCCCCACCTTATCCCTGAGGATCTATATGCTGTTAATAGTTGCTAGAGAGACATTTTATTCAGTGCTATATCCACTGGTAAAGTGCCTATGACCCTGTAAATAGACCCTCACCTGTGCTTCTATAAGGAGCCCTAATGGACGCATTGGCTCACACACAAAAGAGGCATGAGAGTAGAAGTGGGGCTGCTTGGGAAGAGGAGGGTGAGCAGGAGTGGGAGGGGTACTCATGAGCGATGGGGTGAACTTGGAAATACATTATACATGTGTGTGAAAACAAGTTAACAGAATCCATTATTCTACACAATTAATACTAATGAAACATTGTACAAAATTTTACATGATGCTAGATCACAATGATTTAAAATGTCCTTCTTACTGAGTGTGAGAAGGCTAGTGTGACAGGCTTGAAGGAGCCTAGGCCTAAATCTGTGTTTCCAAGATTTCTTCTCTGGCCAATTCCAACCAAGTCCAGGCCTCAGAAGCTGCCCTGCCACCTGGCCTGAGGCAAGGACAATGGGTTAGCAACAGTTTCCAGACCTCCATAGCAAGTTTCCAGCTCCCATATCCTGGTAATGGAATGTCTGTAGAGATGGCTCCAAAAGATTAACATAGAGATCACCTACCCTAGAATTCCAATGTGTTTTAAATCGAGCCTGAGAGCTCACTTGGTTGTCTTTCTATCTTGGTAATGGGAGATCCCAGCATACTAGACTTCTGCAGAATAAAACGCTTTGCATTTATCTACTATTTGAGACCAGGATATCATTCTTTGGCAAATCATGGATCCTTACAAGTACTTGTGGTATGTGTTAGTGCAGGCATACATGTGTCATGTGTCACATGTGCATTTGTGCAATGAGTGTATACGGAAGCCAGAGGACAACGTTTAGGAGTTGGTTCTCTCCTCCCATCTCGCTGAAGCAGTCTCTGCCATTCTTTTTTTCTGCTCTGTGGAGTCCAGGCTAACTGGCTTGAATGCTTCTGACTGGTGAGGCTCTGTCTCCATAC
>JADRCD010217674.1:0-11572 GCA_019843815.1 Montemys delectorum | reverse complement strand
CTACTGCCTACAACCCTGTGGTAACTCAGTTTTGTGGTTCGTTTCCACTCAAACATGTCCCTGAACACATCCAGCAGTTAGAGGCAAGGGTTAACCCAGCCTAAACTGACTTGGGGCCCATGCACAATACGGCAAACTGTGTCCTTTGAATAGACATTTAGGGGAAAAGCAAACGAAGAACCCTGTTTACCATCTTATTCCTGTGCGTGACTAGGTGCGCATGCGATTACATTCGGATGCATCATGGGAAGGAAATTATTTAATCAATAAAGAATAACCAAAAACCTCCCATATCCCACCCTTAGAACCCAGCTCCTCTTTCTCCTGGTACCCATAAAAAGAGGCCCTCTACCTCAGATAGCCCACTGCTCTCTTGCAGTGTATCTGGCCTGGACCTTTATTTTGCTTCTGAACCCCTCCCCAACCCCCAGCTACTCTGCTATTTGTGTGTGATTCTTCAATTCTCAGAACAAAATGCCAAGGACTTGAAAAGAGCTGGTCCAGACTAGACCACCAACACCAAAAGACATACAAAACCAAAGTTCTCTGGGGGGCAAAATGGAATTACAAAGGCCATCATGCAGGTGTTGGTTCAGACTGAGTACCGGAACTTTGGTGGCAGCAGCAGCAGCAGCGGTGACTTTTTCCAGACGGTGTGGCCTAGGGATGGTTTCTAGGATCTGTCCTCCTGTCTCCAGTTCTATCCCCTGTGACTTCCAATCATAGGGAAAAGTTGTGGGGCTCCTTAGAGCCCAAGAGGAGGGGCGGCTGTCATGGTCAGAGAAGCACTCACTTCTCATGAGCTCCCTGAAGCTCCCCAGGGTCCTGTCACCACAGCAATGACGTTGCCTGCTGTTCTGCTAAGCCAGGAAGAGAAGCATCGATGTGAGTGAGAACTTAACACAGCAGTGGCGCAGAGTAACCAGTGTGAAGTGGGAGCTGCAGAAATATCATTTCCTCAAGCAGCCAAGTCACACGGGGGGCGGGGTCAGGGGGAAGCCCATTCCCGATAATTCACTCTTCACCCAGCATTTTATGTCAGAAAGCTTCTTTGTACACAGAGAGTGGGGAACCTGGCTTTCAAAGCTGCCTCACTTGGAGACTGGATGCCCCAACAGAAAACAATGAACATCCATGAGGTGGTAACGCAGGAGGGGTATATTCTGGATTCCCTGTTATCCCTGTTTTTGAACCAGTGGGTTCTGCTCCTCGAGTCTCCCGAGAACGGAAAGCAGCCTCCAGGAAGGACGTGCTGCTCACGGGGAGGAAGACGTCCATCAGCAGCCATTCTAGAGTGACTAGCTCCTACCCTGGGAAGATGGAGGACAGGTGATCTGCAGTTTACACAGCCAGACTGTGGGTGGGTGGGGGAAGGTGGGGAGGAGCCTGAGTCAGGGCTGTGGGTCAGCTGTCTCGCATCTACACTCTTGAGGCCAGTGGGCACTCTACTCAGGGTGGAAGTGCGGTGGACGGTCGTGCAAATGGATTTTGACATCTGAGTGAACAAGTAGACTCGGGTCTCCTGGTCCAGGCCACACCTTTTCAGAAAGTTCTCCCTCCACACAAGGCTTCCGTTCCTCCCAAGGCCAGAGCCAAGCCCTCTCGGGCAACAAGAAGAATGAGTCCTCACACCTGTTGGCCCCTCCTTCCCAGGACGTACCTCAACCATTAACAAGTCAGCCACAGTGGAGGCACAGCCATGAGTGGTGAGAGGTGGACGAGGCAGACGACTTCCTGTTCAGGTTTCATTTCTGAGGGTTAATATGTCCTGACAACAACAAGCAGGTTTATTGGACTACAGTTCCAGATTCTAGTCCATGACTTCAGGGAGGTCAAGGCAGGCACCACATCCACAAGCAAGAGCAGAGGGAGAATAAACCACGATCCTTGTCTGCCTGTGCAAGGCTCAGCTAGCTTTCTTTACTCTCATGAAGTAACAGGACCTAGTCCATAAAATGGATCCACCTATGTTCAGGGTGGTCTTCCCACCTCAATTAAAAATCAAACAGGCCCCCACAGGCTTGCCCACAGGTCACCCTGATAACTCCTCAACTGAAACTCTTCCAGTGCTGGAGAACAGTGGCACATGGCATTAGTTCCTGCACTCAGGAGGCAGGGGTAGGTGGATGGATTTCTCTGAATTTGAGGCCAGCCTGGTCTACACATCAAGTTCCAGGCCAGTGAAGACTACAGAGTGACACCTTGTCTAAAAATGAAAAAAAAAAAGAAAGAAAAGAAAAGAAAAGAAAAAAAGGAGAAACTCTCTTCTTAAGTAGTTCTAGATTCTGTCAATTAACAGCTAAAATTAACCAGCACACTTCTTCTTAAAGGAGTCAGGTCCCACCAGGGAAAAAACCAAAAAACCAAAAACCAAAAACCAAAAAAAACAAAACAATACCTCAGTTCAAGATAGCTCCTCCTTCCTGTGGGACTTATGCCAGGCAGATGGGATATTTACCACGGTTGCCTGGAGTAGGCAGAAATCCTGCACAAGCTTGTTTGAATGGAGGCAGATTGTCCATTAGCCTCCAGGAAGCAGTGGTAAGACTTACTGCGGGGCTAGCCATTTCCACACAATGGCTTCTGAATGTGAGCTCTGCATCTCACATCACACTGGCAGACAGACTGACTAACTGACGGACTTGTGACCTGTTCTGGACATGTCAGAAACTAAACCTTCTTGAGGTGCTATCAGTGTCTGGTACAACTGTCCCAGATTACTTGTCCCTGATGAGTCCCTGCTGGAGCCTGTTCTCTTCAGCTCCTCTGAGGTCCCCTGAGAGGCCTGCAGTTGGTTTCCTAGTGCCTGCTAGAGGGTACCACCATCTGGCCAGCCTTTCTCCTCTGTTCTGCTTCCTGTGATCAGCTCCCAGATGCAGAAACCCGGCCCTGGCATGACAATGGTGCCTGAAGAAGCAGCCACCAACTCCTGATGGAGAGAAACCAGGAAGCTTAGGAGTTCAGAGGAGTGCAGGGTGGGGAGCACAGCCACCCCACTCCTCTTCCTTGGGGCCTCTCAGGCAGAAAAGTGTGTCTGGGTCTGAGTCGCAGCCATACCTGAACCACCCCTGGAAGAGCATCAAGCATCCTTCTTGACTCTCCATCTGTAGAGTAGAGCAGAAGGCCAGGGGAAGTCTTAGGACCAGGCTTCAAAAACGGCACTGTGCCTCTTCCCATCATTGTTGAAGTCTTGGCCTATTGAGCCTGAATATCTGCTCACTTGTCACTATTGTACCTGGAAGATACACGGCTTCTTCACATGACCCAGAGAGTCTCAGATCCCCAGCTGAGCAGAGCCTTCCCTTAGCGTGTTATGTACAGTGGGACAGTAGATCTGTGGTTTCTTTCTTGTTTCTGTAAGCAGGTTCCTAGTCACTCTCAAGAGTTTGAGCAGGGTATCTTGGGCCTCCTCAAAGCCTGTCTGATACAGTGGAACTGGAAGTATGGGCACAGGTAATGGGCACTGGTGTTCCTAGTGACCGACTTCGGCTGTGAATTCCAGGTACTAGTAACACCCCCCACACACATATTGACATTCAAGAGTAATGGAAATTGGGCTCAGAGATACTCGGCTAAGAGCGCTTGCTGCTCTTGCAGAGGACCTGGGGTCAGTTCTCAGCACCTACATCAGGCAGCTCATGATTGCCTGTAACTCCAGCCCTAAGGTATCTATGGCCTCTGTACATCATAGGCAGCCATACTCATGCACAAGTCCGCACACATATTCACATAATTTAAAAAAATATTTTTAAAGAGTAATCGAAAGCATTCCACAAATATTTGAATTGTGTACTAGAGACTCAAATCCACGTTTACACCTTATAATGTTTTTTTATCAGTGTATCTTCGCATTGAGATGCAAGTGCAATTTACTCCTTGTGCAGCAGGTGCTCCATGCTCTAGGAAACATTTGCAGAGTGTATGATTTAAATGTTGTCCAGGAGATGCTAAATACATACAAATGATGATGTATAAGTTCATCTTATGAAAATATGAATAATTACTATATTTAGTAATTTAGTTAATATTATTGTATATAGTTAATATATATTATATAACAGAGATTCAGTCAGTTTGATCATAGTGTCTTTCTCTGACTAGCGTGACCAGAATCATGGGGCTCTGAGGAGCACTAACTTCCATTTCTCCCTCAGCCTTAATGAAAGTTCAAAGGAAAT
Organism: Montemys delectorum; assembly: GCA_019843815.1. Taxonomy (NCBI): domain Eukaryota; kingdom Metazoa; phylum Chordata; class Mammalia; order Rodentia; family Muridae; genus Montemys; species Montemys delectorum. The sequence continues at coordinate 7,394 of JADRCD010217674.1, read as the reverse complement.
AGACCTTAAAAAAAAAAATGTATCTGGGCCTGGAGAGATGGCTGTGTGCAAGAGCACTGGCTCCTCTTCCAGAGTACCTGAGTTCAATTCCCATCAACTAGGTGGTGGCTCACAAATATCTGTACAGTTCCAGGGGATTTGGTGCCCTCTTCTGGATTACACAAGTACTGCAAGCACATGATACATGTTCGTGTAGACAATCATACAAATAAAATAAAAACTAGAGGTAAAAAAAGTCACTGCATTTATTATTTTAAAATTATATGTACCTGTGTGTAGGTTTCCACATGTGTGCGTGCCTATAGGCACCTGCTCAGGCCAAAGATATCAGATCCCCTAAAGATGGTGTTACATGTGATTATGGCCTAATATGGGTGCTGGGGCTAGATAGAATCCAGGTCATCTGCAAGAGCAGTATGTGTTCATAACCACTGAGCTGTCCTTTTAACTTCAAATAAACCTTTAAGGAAAAAACAGAAAGATAAATATTGAAGAATGGGACTGGATGAGAGATCCCACCAAAAATTTCAGATAGACAGACATGGTCCAGTTGACACTGGAGTTTATGCGTTGTGTCCATTCCTTCTCTTGTGGGTACTCAACAAACACATCTCCCATTATAACACTGAAAAACCCAGTGACCATGGGGACAGGAAAAATGAGCAAGCAAGCAAGTCTTAAGGTATTTATGAGCCTAGCATGTGAACTAAGAAATACATGGAAGCAAAAACAAACAAACAAACAAACAAAACAAAAAAACAAAACAAAACAAAAAAACCTAAGGAAATCCCAAGTAAGTTCTCCATTGCATCGTTTTCATGCACAGACAGGAATCCACATTAAACTATATATGAATTAATTCCATGTCCACAGTCACGAAGCTGGCGGTCTAACTCCCTACATCAGTTCACACTCCAGTGTAAAGGTTGTCTTGGCAGGAAATTCAAGATAACCTCATGTCAAAACCACAAAGAAATCATCACAAATTTTCTATTTTGGAATGTTGATGGGTACAATTTATTATATACAGCATAATATGTCTGTGCCTTCATTTTATATACATAGTTTTGATTTGTGCATTTGTGAAATCAGGGACATGGGATATAATGGAGTTTTATTGCCCAAGTGTTTATAGATGTTTTGAATGATGGGTAAACTGTTTTCGTTGAGGTGATATGGGGGGATGGCCCCATGTGGTGATAAAAGTGCTTTTGGTCAGAAATCCTCTGGTGGCAAGGATGGACTAAATGAGTGCTCGGCTTACTGAGGACTCCAGGAAAGGACAGACACAGTGCAGAGTTTGCAGTTAGGACATTCTATGTGCATCATTTTCCTAGGACTCAGACTCAACAAAAAACACCTTCTTATATCCTGTCAGTTGTGACCAAGGCCAAAAAAGAAAGAAAAAAAATCTCTTGTTGAACCCATTAGTGAAGCCTTGTTATGAGAACAGTCATGACAGTCATGAGCTCACGAGCCCTTCACTCGGCTCAGTTTCCAGCCTGGCTCAGGCCAGTCCCCAGTGCAGGTGTGTGTCTAGTCCAGGCCACTTCCCTCAGAGTGCCAGGGAGCTTTTATCTAAAAACGCTCTTGGTCTGAGTGTGGTAATATATACTTTTCCAGCATCCAGGGGACAGAGGCAGAGGTAGAGATAGGAAAATCTCTGTGAGTTTGAGATCAGCCTGGTCTACACAGTGGCTTCCAGGACAGCCAAGGCAGTCCTGTGTCATTCATTGTATATTTATTATATACAATATAATGTCTGTGCCTTCATATTATATACATAGTTTTGATTTGTGCATTTGTGAAATCAGGGACATGGAATATAATGGAGTTTCATTGCCCAAGTGTTTATAGATGTTTTGAATGATGGGTAAACTATTTGTTTTCATTGAGGTGATATGGGGGGTTCATAAATGAATGAACGGATAATTAAAAATTCATAAAGATGAAGTTGTCACACTTCCAGATAACTGAAGAAACATACCAACTCTCTGTAATGGCACCATCATCTGGCTGGCTCTGAAAGCCCGCTTCCTGGATGAGGATTCTTCAGCAAACGGCGCCTGTATGGCTATATAAGCAACCCAGTATTTCTCACTGCTGGGATCTGAAGAGTGGGTGCTTTTGCTCCCTCAGGATTTTGCTGAGAACTACGTGCTAAGAGTTGTCCACAGCCCTGTAGGTTCTGGTGGCTCTATCTTCAGTTATGGGTTTCTCTGTGTATCCCTGTCTGTCCTGGAACTTACTCTGTAGACCAGGCTGGCCTGGAACTCAGAAATCCACCTGCCTCTGCCTCCCAAGTGCTGGGATTAAAGGCGTGCACCACCACCGCCCGATCCCTCCTTGGCTCCTTTGATAGTGTTCTCAATGTTCCCTTGGGATGCCTTTGGAGGTGAGAGTGTGCCTAAGGTTTTCTGTGAGTATAAACACTGTGTCTTTACTAGACTGTCTTGATTCACCAGTTACACTGCCAACTTGATAGTGGCATCATTTGACCCTTGTCTGCCTATCTGGTCAGGTTCATATACCAACAAAACCATCACTGTAAAATGGCCAGCGCTCCTGTTTATTTCATGTGTCTGATAGTCAGGTCCTTATAGTCACCAACTATGAAATTGTATTAAAAAATAAATGGCTCATGGCTGTTGTTAGACTCAAATTTTACTATTTAGGAAAGAAACATGAAGGCTAGAAACATTTAAAGAAATTACACCGAGAAAAAAACATAGCAATAAATAATTTTGACAAATTCTGTGAAAATGGTAGATTTTTCTATTGTTCATGAGCAGTTGTTTCAAAATGCAAGGAAATATTTTGCTTTTCCAGTTAATAAACTGAGTTGATTTTAACTAGGAACTGTCCTTTTTTACAGAGAGAGAGAGAGAGAGAGAGAGAGAGAGAGAGAGAGAGAGAGAGAGAGAGACAGAGACAGAGACAGAGACAGAGAGACAGAGACAGACAGACAGACAGACAGACAGACAGACAGACAGAGGAGGACTTTGTGTTTACAATGAACAAATGATAAAGACAGGAATTACTGTCATCACAAATTGGATGGTGCTTTGATATGTTTGGGGACAGAATTTTGTGATCAAATATTAGGAAGGACCCCGTATTGGGACATACACTCCAGGACCACATAGCAGAACTCTGAAACGAAGGGTATTCTGGGAAGTTTGCCTTTATGGTCTGCTGCATTTCAAATAACTGTTTCTATTTTTTTTGTTAGATAGGTCAGGCTGGTTTTGAACTTACTATGTAGCCCAGGCTGGCTCCAAATTTGAGCTCCTCCTGCCTTAGTCCCCTTAGTGCTAAGGTTACAGGGCTGTGTGGTCCCCACTGGCTTTCGGCCTTGTTCTTTCGGCCTTTCTCTACCTGCTTCAGTTGTCTCACTTCCTCCCTCCTGTCTGTTCTGATCAAACTTCTCATGTCCCTGCTGTAGTGGACTTGGAGGAGAAATGGGAACTTCGTGGGCCAGGTCCGTGGCTGCTGGTACAGAGAAAGGAAGAGTGCCCAGATTGGGGACATAAGCCACCAGAGCCTTCAGGTGAAGACAACTTCCAACACATGGGCACCGAACTGAAATGACCCTGGTGCCCTTGGCAGATGGATCTTGTCCTCAGGACAGCTGGGCAGACTGCAAATGTTCCTGGGACAAGAGAATCCACTGAGCTACGAGCTATGGGAGGGAGGGAGGTGCTCCCATGCAGCCTCTCATTGATGCTTGGAGAAGAAGACCTTGAAAGCAGTACTGTAGCTCCTGTTGAACGCTGTGTAGATGAGTGGGTTGAAGAAGGAGTTGGAATAGCCCAACCACAGGAAGATGCTCTTCCAGATGGCAGGGATGTCCCAGGAGCACAGGGGACTGATGAGCTCCGTGACAAAGAAAGGGAACCAGCAGAGCACAAACACGCCGATGAGGATGCCCACCATGAGGGCTGCCCTCTGTTCCTTCTGTTCCCTCCACGTGTCCCCTTCGGTCTGGAAGGTGACAGTGGCATGGCGGACTGTGAACACCATCTGGGGATGTTGTGTAGCATCCTTTACCTGCAAGGCACAGACACATTGTAAGGAGATGCCACTTCACCAGGAGGTGGCCAGACAGAACCCAGGTATGGATGGGCCTGGGACCCACAAACCATCCCAAAGGAAGTGGGAATCCTTAGTCGGGGAATCCTGCACACTAGAGGGCATAGCAGTGAATGACAAGGCCGGGCTCTGCATCTTAGAAAGGAGAGGAAGCTACAGCACGCAGAGTCCAATGCAAGTGAGTCCCTGTGGCTGTCTGGTTGGCTAAAGGCACAGCAAAAATAAATAGAATATGGGGGTGTCATGGTTAGCTATAACTGCCAACTTGATGTAAGGCAGAATCATCTTAGAGGAAAGCCTTAATTGAAGAATTGCCTAGATCAGAGTAGCCTGTGGGCAGTTCGTACATGCATAGGTGTGTGCGTGCTCGTGTGTGTGTGTGTGTGTGTGTGTGTGTGTGTGTGTGTGTGTCCAGCCCACCGTGGGCAATTATCACTAGGCAAGTCACCCTGGGTTGTATAAGAAAACTAGTTGTATTTAAGCCAGTGGTTCTTAACCTGTTGTACTGGCTGGTTGTGTGTGTCGACTTGACACAGGCTGGAGTTATCACAGAGAAGGGAGCTTCAGTTGGGGAAGTGCCTCCATGAGATCCAGCTGTGGGACATTTTCTCAATTAGTGATCAAGGGGGTAGGGCCCCTTGTGGGTGGTGCCATCCCTGGGCTGGAAGTCTTGGGTTCTATAAGAGAGCAGGCTGAGCAAGTCACAGGAGAAGCAAGCCAGCAAGGAACATCCCTCCATGGCCTCTGCATCAGCTCCTGCTTCCTGACCTGCTTGAGTTCTAGTCCTGACTTCCTCTGGTGATGAACAGCAATGTGGAAGTGTAAGCTCAATAAACCCTTTCCTCCCCAACTTGCTTCATGGTCATGATGTTTGTGCAGGAATAGAAACCCTGACTAAGACACCTCTGGATTGTGATCCCATTGGCAGTCCCTCTACCTCCAAAAATATTTACATTATGATTTATAATGGTAGCAAAATTACAGTTATGAAGTAGCAATAAGGATAATTTTATGGTTGGGGGCCACCACAACATGAAGAACTGTATTAAAGGGTCACCTCATTAGGAAGGCTAAACACCACTGGTTTAAGCCATCTTACAAGCTAGCAAGCTTATAAGCACCCTCCATGGTTCCTGCTGTACTTCTTGGCTGTGAAGTGAGTTCCTTGGTTAGAGGTATTGCTGTGTTGAATAGCAAGCAGGCCTGCCTTGATTTCCCTCAATGATGGACTATGGTCTCCAATTCCAGGCTAAAATAAACAATCTCCTCTTCTAAGTTGCTTTGGCCAGAGTGTTTTATCACAGTGAAATAAACAAAACCAGAATATGAGGCATGTGCATTTGATGGCAAAGGCGTAGGAGACAGGCTCACTCCATGATGGTGAGTTACTGATGGCCAGTCAGGGAATCTACAGTCACCCAAGAGGCAAACTTCTGAACCTGTCTGTGAGGGAGATTTTAGGTGGGGGAGACACACCTCAAGTGTTTGTAGCACCATCCCATAGGCTGGGCTCCCACACTAAAGAAAAGGGGAAAGTGAGCAGGTGCCAGCACTGAGTCTTTGTGTTCCCCAAATGCGCGTACTAGGACTCCCGGGAATTTTCTGACTCTTCCTCCCTCAAGAAGTCTGCACCATGCTTGACACTTTTTTTTTTTCTTGAGCCAAACCGAGCATTGCTGGTGGCAGTAGGGATCCTGGCAACATGAGGATCCTATCAACAGTGTGACTACTGAAGACATGGGGATGCTGCAATACTAGGGGTAGTGAAGATGTGGGGACACTGGGACATGGTTTTGTATCAGCAGTTCTTCAGAGGTTAGTAATAGAGCTCCATATTTCACAGAAAAGCATTTCCCCCATTGTTCTCTGTTTTTCTTCTGTTTTCTATGATAAAAAAAAAAAAAAAAAACATGACCAAAAACAACTCGGGGAGGAAAGGGTTTTCAGGTCACTTTAGGTGACCCCCACACTTCCAGGTCAGTCTTCATCAGTGAGAGAACTGGGGCAGAAGCAGAAGCCTAAGCAGAAGCTGAAGCAGAAACCTCAGAGAATGCAGCTTGCTGACCCGCAGCCTCATTCTCTGCTACCCACACACACCACATGCTCAGCTGCCTAGGCATCGTGCTGACTGAAGTGGACTGGGCTTTCTCACCTCATTCATCAGTCAAGACAAACTCTCACAGGCGTGGTCACAGATCAGTCTGACTTGAGCAGATTCTCAGTTGAGGTTGCCTCTTGCCAGGAAACACTCCAGGTTGGGTCAACTAACACACTTCCATATGAAACTTGGGTCCTTCCCCAGGCCATGTTCTGGTGCTGTGTTCAATACCAAACCCTTAGCCCCCTGTAAGCCCCCATGGACTGTTAGGAGGTCCTGGCTGCTTGCAAAGTTTCCATTTTTCTCTTGTTTTCAGATTTGTTTCCTGGCTTCCAGACCTTGGCTCTCTGCTAATCAATGGCTACAATGAAGAACTTAGCAGAGTCTATAGAGCAACCTTATATCGATTACTGCAAGCCTTTAGGATGTTCATGAGCAGGTCTTAGAGAGACTAACACAGTGTGAATGGGCAGATCAAGCTAGATCTTCTCCATCGCCTGGGACCTACAGTCAGAACAGGTACTTCACAATTTCAGACTCACTGAAACTTTCAAGCTTTAGTCACCTTTTCTCTTTCAGTAACTGTGATTTAGGGACAGGCACCACTTGTTGGTATGCTAAATAATTGTCTACAGTTTTGCTACAAATCTACCATGTTCTTACTACTGCCAGTTAACATTACCCTGCTTTGTGGTGCTGAAGTTAGGGGACAGAGACTCTCAACTCCAGAGCATGGGCGCAGCTGATCTGTAAGACAGGTCCACCTGGACCTGCCAGGACACTCAAGAGACAGACATACAGATTAGAAGCTCGAAGAATGGTGGCGATAAAAATGTTCTGACACACGGGCAGAATGATTGTTCTGCAGCTATGGTAACAAGGAAGCTTGCTGGTTGTGTAAACCTCTTCCACTGATCAAAGACAATGCAGTTTCCCCTGGCACAAGCTTGTGAAGGAGCCAGTCATCATTAACCTTTGCTCCTTACTCGGGAGCCAGCCAATCAAATAGCCTGTCTCTGAGAACCATTCACTCAGTCTGGGTGTCCACACTCTACAGAGAGCACTGCCCCACTGAGCGACCTCCTACACTGAACCTGTTCCTCTCTTGAGTTCGGAGAAAATCATGATCTCCCCTGTCCTAGGGACAGCTTAGGACAGCAGGCTTTCTCTTTTTTTGTTTTTGTTTTTGTTTTAGTTTTTTTTT
>JADRCD010217673.1:3323-28162 GCA_019843815.1 Montemys delectorum | reverse complement strand
AATAAATAAATAAATAAATAAATAAATAAATACTGAAAATACATGCCCAGGCCATCCATGAGTAGTGAGTAATTAAATTGGATCTGGACACAATGGAATAAGAACTATTTTAACTCAAAGCCCAGACCATATTTTACTAATTCAGTCATTAACTTACCTGGATAATCTATCTAATGAATAAAAGACAATCCATTCTAGCAAGCCAAAGAAATTGCTTTAATATTAAGGTAATTCATTTTAAATTAATATATTTTTATATATGCACGTGTATGTTTGAAGTGTTCTCCTTTGTTTGAAGTAAAGCGTTTTTTTTTTAATATGACTTTTCTTTATAAGAAAAAAAGCCCATCACAATTATCATCCTATTTTGCTCTAGGCAATTTCTCAAATTAAAATATTTTCATTATGTGTGCTTTGAAGATGGCACACAGTCATCCTGAGCATTTCCTTTATCATTTGCTAAGAAAGGAAATCATCATAATGCTTGAGTTTTGCTTATTGTTGTAATGCAAATGAGGCTCTCGCTTTGCTTATCTCTTTACTGCTTGCTTAAATAATTTTGATATGAAATACTTTATTTTCATAATAGTAATCTTAGCTGGTTAGTCTTAGGGTGAGCAGTGTAGCAGATACAGAACTACACTCTTAAACCACGTGCTAAAATACTTACTGTCTAACCAGTTCGCTATATGCAGTTAAATTCAGCAAACACATTACTGCTTTCTTTTTCTGAGGGCCCAAGGATAGTGGGGCGTATTTAGTTTTTCTCCAAAAATATGAGTAAATAGTTTCAGCTGCTGACATTGAAAAGCACACTAACAAGATAGAAGGACCAAGAGCTGGTCATGGGACCCATGCAAACCTCATGATCAGGCGCAGTCAAGGTATGCATGAAGTTCCTGAAGATTATGTACCAAGTACACGCACTTGCAATGTTAAATAACGCAAGCATACAGTTTATTACTTACATCTATAAAGTTTTATGTATCTTTATTTTCTAAAAGTGACTTGCTACTTTTGTAGATGCTTCTGCACAGGCCTCTCAAGTCTCATAAACTACACTAAGGAAAATTAATATTTAATAGCTTCCTCCATAACATGGGTAGGCAACTTTATGTCTGTAATGGAAATACGCTAGTTTGGTAAATGAACTCCCATTTCTGGAAATGACGCTCCGGAATTGACAAGAAAGTGTAATAACATCAGGATAAGAAAGCTAGAGGCAGATTTTGCCATTTTCACATATGTTACATATGTAAAGTGATCCAGGCAAATAAAAACTCACATTAACATCTACTACCTGATGTCATAACTCAAAAATGTTATAGATTAGATGACATTCTTGCTTTCTTCTATATTAGCACCTGCTATTTAGTGTAGGAGTTATATAGGAAGGAAAAGCGATTCAATACAAAGCAGTTACCACTCTTTATACTTTCATGTATCAAGCCAATGATAGCATTTGGAGAATCCACAAACCTCGGTCACCGGTTAGGACACTGTATGTCTCAGTCAGTTGTTTAGATGTCAACAATGGGTGAAATAGTTTGACTTAAGAGTTGCTGAATGCACAGATTGTGAAATCATAGACTCTGTGTAAGATTTCAAACATTTTATTCAAGGTATGATTATCCTAATGGGTATCAGCAAGGTATATCAGCAGGGACATCATGGATAGGTGAAGAGGAACTTTAAGGACATTAACATCGTCACTGAAAGTTTAGATAAGACAGATTAGGGGAGATGGGCCAGTGGTTAAAATGTTTCCTGTGCAAGGACGAGGACTGGAGTTTGGAGCTCCAGAGCTCATGCAAATATCTGGTGGGCACAGCGTTAGCTCAGTCCCTGCTGTTCCAAGTCTGGGAAGGCCAAAACAGGAGACCCAGATGGTTCTAGACTCTAGACCTATCAACAATTTCTAGGTTTGACTGAGAGACACTGCCTCAAAGCATAAAAGGAAGAGTGACAAAGAAAGAGTGTACAAGTACAAGTACATGTAGGCATATCATCACAATGGGTGACCACACATGTGAACATGCACTTCCATGCCTGCATACTCATGAAAAAATGAGGAGCCAGTAACTCTGTCTTATATTTTCAACAGCCTTTATGTTAAGACATCCCATTTTAACATAGTAGTTCAAAATAGTCAAGAAGCGTGGTACACATAACATATTTCTGTGGGTTTTTTTTCCCTGATTCATTTTTACATTAGTTATAAATGAAATTAACTTAAAAGAAAAACAATAAATGCTTTTCTGAAAAATTTTGTATTTTTAATCAATATTTAGCAGAAAACCTTACAAAAATATGAATATTTTTCCTACATTGTATATTTTAGGCTCCATTCCTGAGGAGCACGGGACTTCCTCATAGAGATATCTTCCTGAAGTGTTCCTGATGTTTCAGTTGTGGAGGAACTAAGGCACAGAAAGTTATTCTTGAGGCATGGAGGGAAACTAAGCCTTTGCCTGTACAAAACTGTGATAGTCAAAAGCTATGTGTTTATACTACATACAGGATGTGCTCCATTAAGACTGTGTAAAAGAGAATTGAAGTTGATGAGGAGTTTGGAAGAATGTTAAAAAAAAAAAGATTGGTCAGATCTCATGGACATAACCGAATTTTAGAATTGTATGGAATTCTGCACTGAGACCTTGTCTGGCTCCTTCCCAGTGGGGCTGGTGGGTTTGTCTTGCTGTTGCTATTTCCTTCACATTTCTAAGTTCGACAACAGGGTTAAAAATATATTTAGTTTCTTTTCTAGCAAGTGTCTAAGCTGTTGCTTGCTGTCATGTTATGGATTCACCATAAATATTTAATAAATGAAACAATTTCCTAAGCAGCATGGATATCTTTACAAATGTTTTCCTTCCTTTCCTCCCTCCCTCCCTCCCTCCCTCCCTCCCTTCCTCCCTCCCTCCCTCCCTTCCTCCCTTCCTTCCTTCCTTCTTTCCTTAGGCTTGCTATTAAAAGTCTTCTGTCCCAGGAAATTCTAGCGGTGCTGGAGTAGACCTAGCAGGACAAACAGATTCTCTGAAAGCTTTCTTTTTGCTCTGTTTTCCTTCCCCTAAGTCACAGTAATCCTTGTTTTAAGTCATCAAAATTTCCTTATTGATTGTTTACCTACGGTGATGCCCAACTCACCTAGGGGGCCCACAAAAGCCATAGTTCTCAGTGTCAAGCAAGAAACTGAGCTTAGAGACTTAGCATTTCCTATCTTTGGAGATTATTCCACAATATCCAAGTGAAGCTCTGGAGAGAGATGCCCCCTTCTTGTCTTAACCGTTCTGGACTGTTCTCTGTCCTCTGTAGGTGTCTCAAAACCATGTAAGCTGTAATTGCCAGTGGCAAGGATTTTTCTCTGTCCTCATATCAGTGCTGTACACTTCGCCTGATAGGCATTGTATATTGCAAATTGTGTTGCTGACTAAACAAATGAAGTGAAGGATGGGGTCTTAGCCAGTCAGAGACCTAGCCTCCTCTAACCCCTCAGTGCCTACATTCTCCAACGGTCCTTTTCTTTCATGTACTACTTCAGGAATGCCCTTGAATGTGACAACATGCCTATCAGAAATGTCATGAATTCAGGCAAAATTTCACATTGCAGATTTTTTTTTTTATTGTCTAAGCTGCACTTGAGTTTTCCCGTGTTAATGAGGGATTTCATCTGCATACATTCCCTATTTCATGCCTCTTTGCTCTGTTTCATTATAATGCAGCAGTCAGCCTTCCATATTAGCTGGTCACAGATTCAACCACATACAGGTTGAAAACATTTAGGGGGAAAATGGCATGTGCTCCTTAAGCAAGATGGTATAACAACTATGATCATCATGTTTTTATGGCCTTTGACATTGTGCAGAATGCAGAGGCCATCTGTCATGAACTGTGGAAGGGCACTAGTGTGCTATGTATTTCCACAGACATGAACATTTGTCAATTTTAAGACAGAGAAGGTTTCTTGGAGCCAATCACTCACAATACTGAGGAGTGACTTCTATTTTATATATACATTCATTGAGAACATTTTATGTTCAACCAGTAGATTAGTTGCAAATTAATGTAACTAAGTCATTGTATTAATATTGATGTATGAAACATAGCAGCGTATATTTAAGCCATATTTTGGGGGGTCAATGAGTCTCACTCGTTTTTGCTAAAGATGTTCAGTGACATGTAATTAAAGCTTAAATTGTAGGAGCTGTGGGTATAGCTTAGTGAAAGAGTACTTGCTTAGCTTGGAGGAGGAGACCCTGGGTTTGACTCCCAGCACTGAACAAACAAACAAACAAACAGAAAAACAAGCAACCAGAAACCCACACACTTCAGAAACTCTTTTTTCTCCCCTGATTTTCTGCCAACTGTGTTATGCTCTGGTGAACAATCCTAAGGCAAAATATACAACAAGTCATAGTGCTGGGGTAGTGACAAAAAAAACCAAGGGTAGGTGTTTTCACACTGAGAGCCAGTGGGACCTTTACTGAATTTTAATACGCCTCAAGGTAAAAGTGAGCAGATATTCCAGGGGAGTGGAAACCTTTTGATAGAATTCTCATCATAACCAGGTAGAAAGGATTACAGGAAGAACAATGAAGAAAGGAAAGAACAGTGAAGGAGGGACAGGAGAGGACAGGGAGGAAGAGGAGAGAGAGGGAGAGAGGGAGAGAGAGAGAGAGAGAGAGGAGGGGGAGGGACAGAGACAGAGACAGAGAGACAGAGAGAGAGAGGGAGAGAGAGGAGGGAGAGGGACAGAGACAGAGAGATTGAGACAGAGAGAGACACACAGACAGACAGACAGACAGACAGAGACAGAGAAACAGAGAGAATGAATGAGAGTGTATATCAGGACCCTGTCTTGGAGAAGAAAGGGAAGGCAAAAGGAAATATAAACAGAAGGAGGTGGAGAGGCTGGGAGGGAGAAAAGGAAACCAATTTTAAGCAGTAAGGTACCACTGAGAGAGTAAGAAAAATCACGATGCCCAGTTTCAAGCGTGTAGACATCTGAGTTTAGATTCTGGCTCCATGATCTGCCTCTGTGATGTTGGCCTTGATATTGATAATAACAATAGCTAAATGAATTCGTTAGGCTGTTAGTTCTCAGTTGTGTGAGAAATTATCACCAGCGTAACACTGTAAGTACCTCTGAGAGTCAGAAAGCATGGCTGTGTTCAATGCTCAGAATCCCACAGGCTGGAATCAGAGTGTCAGTTCAATGGAGCTCCTGACAGCCTGCGGTGGTGGCACATCTCGTTGTTCCAGGCTCCTCTTGTGGATGGGAGACTTCAGCTCCTTAGGCTGACATTGGATTGTGCTCCTAGCGGCTGTGTGCTCTATGTGCCACCTACTTCTTGTAGGACCACACCAAGAATCTTTCGAACATGCTCTCATCCTTAGTATATAACCTTTAGGCTAGTTGTTCTCAATCCAGGGAACCCCTTTTAGGGTTCAAACGACCCTTTCACAGGGACTACCTAAGACCATTGGAAAACACAGATATTTATATTACAATTCATAACAGCAGTAAAATTACAGTTATGAAGTAGCCATGAAAGTGATTGTATGGTTGGGGGAGGTCACCACAAGGGACTGTGTTAAAGACTCAAAGCATTAGGAGGGTTGAGAGCCACTGCTCTATGCCAAGTTTGAAAGGCTCCTGTGACTAGGTGCTATGCACACCCATCAGGTAGGTCACTGGTTCATGTGCAAATCCTTTTTGCCACACTCCATATGCCTATGAGTGTGATCTCCAGAGTGGCTTCTCATCATTTCATAACTGTGGCCTTAAAGAAGCATGGGCCAGACAATGTCAAGAGTGTTCTAATGTCCTATTGGCCACTTGCGGGAAACACTGGAATTACAACATAGGCAATGTATATGTGTTACCGCTAAGTATTAATTAGAATAGCTGAGCAGGCTGCACTATTGGCAAAGGTATGGTAAAAACATATCCCAGAGCACCATCAAAGAAACACAAATTGGCAAGGCCTCTCTGGCAGCCAAACTGGCAAAATGTTTGGAAATGTCAATGCTTCCACCTCTAGGAATTCATCCTAAAGTTGTGTTCAACAGTACAAAGATACAGTGAAAATGCTACTGGGATTTACATTTGTTTCCTCTGGAAATGTTTCTTCAAAACATATGCTCTTTCATTAAATATTTATAGTACAATTAGTCAGTGAAATACTATGTAACCCAAAATACTAAACAAAATTAAATGAAACACCTAGTTATGGAAGGAGGTGTTTCTGTGACACAATTGGTGTGATTACAGCCTATAAAATTGTGTGTGCCACGGTAGTCCATTCACGCCTTTCCTGGAGTGTGAGGTAGATCTTTGGTAAAATCTGATGACATAATACACAAACATACCCTGACAATTTCCCATTAACTGTTGTCAAAATAGGCAAGAGACTCCTTTGAGAGCATGAGGTAGGCTTTTTGCAGGATGCGGTCACTGAAAAGGGGGAGACCCACACAGCACTCTGCCCACTGTCAAGAAGAAGGGCGCTTTAATGAAGAGTTCTGTCTTTGACCTGACAGCTCCTTGCAGTGGTTATTCATGGGATGACCCCAAAGGCAAGCAGTGTGGCTTACTCCCTCACCCCTAATTTATCAACCTGCTTTGTGTCCATAATCTAGTTCAGTTTCACTCTCAGCAAATATTTTGTTTTGGAAAAAAAATTAAATTTATAAAGAAATCAGTTTCTTATAGTGCTGGAAGTCAATGAACGACTTCTTGGTGACTTGTGACCTGATAGAGGAAAGACAGCTATGGAACCCAGCCCCAGCTGGTAAAAGGCTCTGGCCACCAAACACAATGACCTGAGTTTGATATCAGAACCCACATGATAGGTGGAGACAGAGAATCAACTCCTGCAACTTACCCTCCTATCTTTATATACATGCTATGGCCAGTGTGCATTTTACATACATACACACACACCATACACACACACACACACACACCCCTAAACAAACAAACAAATGTTAAAAGCAAACCATTGGTGGAGGTGAGAAAGCATGAGAGCATAAGAGGAAGTGCTCAAGAGAGGAGAGGTTGGGCATCAGAGCTGTCAAGACTTTTCCTTGTGTCTTTTCTTCTTCAGCTTTGTGATGCATCTTGGACTAGATAATACCTATGGATGGCAGGGGGCGTAGAAATGATCAGTCTTTGGAACACCAGGACACATAGTCTAACCCTCTAAACTAGCTACTCATCAGTCCTGTGTTATAGGGGAGAAACTCAAGAAAATTAAGCCCCCACAAAAACTGTGAGGGGAAAACTGTGTTTGAAACAATGAAGTCTTTTGTCCCCCATCAAACTGGTAACTTCTGGAGAGTCTTGGAGTTATATATTGAAAAAAGTTTCTCTTTAAGATTGTTTACCAACTGGTCTGAGAGATAGCCCACCGCAATGCACACTGCATCCCATGCTGTAGCGCTTCCCCTCCAAAGATTGTATTTTTCACTTATAACTTCTCAGATGTGAACAGTCTGATCCCAGAGATGGGCTTTAATTGGGGGACCTGGATGTCACCAGCTATGTGAGTAAAAAGTGTTCTTCCTAGCTATCATCTGGCACTCTATCACCTTTGGAGCTAGCCACTTGTCTCAGCCCCTACAACCAGTCTAGTTTCTTCTGCCTCCTGTTCTTTTATGACTAAATCCATAATTTAAAAAAAAAAGGCAAGACCTTTTAAACTCCCCAATTATTCTTTATCCCATTTAGAGATGTCTCTGTCTTCAGAATCTCTCATCCATGGTTGATCTACCTTGACTCCTGTCCCCAGAATTGGCCAGTCTACTTTCATTTTTATCCTTCATCTCTCTAGCTCCACTGACTTATCTCTGTTCTTTGTCTCCCGTTTGTTTATTCACTTTACATCCTGATCGAAGCTCCCCCTCTCTCCCAAGTGCCCCCCTCACATAGCACCTCCCCCTCCCCCTCTTCCCCTTCTCCTCTGAGAAGAAGGAGACCCCTCACTAGGTACCTACCCACCCTGGCACATCAGGTCTTCTGTTGTTGTAGTAGCACTGACTCCTGGGCCTTGTGCATGTAAGGTGAGCACTCTGCCATGAATGACTTTTGGCCAGGTCTTCTCCCTGCTAGCTTTTGCCAGCTACCCTCTGATGAGCAACCCAAGCCCATGACTATACCCCGGCTACATGGTAGTAAGCAATGCTGCAGTGAGAGGAAGAGGAGGATGTAGAGATAGTGCAGTAAGGCGGAACAGGCACACTGGTCAGTGCTCTTGCCTTATGCATGGTTTTTGAGCTGTCTTGGCCCATAATGTAATCATAAGCATGGACTGTTTACTCTCAAACAGTTGTCTGATAACCCAAATCTCGAGGTCTGTGGAGGCATGTGTCTAAGCCCTATACATTTTACTAACTTTTGAAAATTCACTTTAGAGGAAGACCTTCGTACGCAACATTCTTCATAGTTCTTCTTCCAGAATGGCAAATTAGAGTTTGCCTTTTTATTCTTTAAGTAATCTTTCCTGCATCGGTAGCAAAAACAGCTATTTTTTTATTTATATCATCATGAATCTAGCATATAAATTAATGACTTACAATTTTCTACTATTAACTCCAGTAATCTGCTTACCTTTTTGAGTCTCTGAGCATATATATATAACTGTTATACTGTCATTTCCCCCCTGTCTTCAGATTGTAATATTCTATATCTTATTCCATTTAGACTATGTAGCAAAATATCATGGACTGGGTGGATTATTAACAACAGGAAATGTATTTCTTTCTGGTCTGGGGATGGAAGTCCAGGATCAAGACCCTATCATATTCTATGTCTGACAGACTTTCTTCTTAGACCTTGATCACTAAAATCTCGCAGCAGAATGCGGGGATGGGGTGGGGGTTGTGGGGGTTGAGGTAGGGATTTGGGTAGGGATGATGGACTCTTAGAAGGAAAGTGCTTATTAACATTTATGACATAATTTTTCTCTCAAAACCACACCTCTTGCCACTATCACCTTAGGTTAATTTGGGAAGATAACATTTTTAACCTTGCAGCAAAAGCATTCCAACCACGATCCTCTGATAACCGTAGAAATTGTACCTATTTTTCTATTAGGAGGAATACAATATTCTGAGTAGGTAGATTTCAAAAGCTTAGTAGGCCCATAGATTTTACATGTAGAAAAGATGGGACCTTGTCATGGAACTCTGAAGTAGGGTGCAGACATATCTGATTTATAGCAGCTACTCAGCAAAGGCAACACTCGGTGTTAGGAAATATCAGTCTAGCCCCCTATATTTCTGAGTTTGTTGTTAATTGCCTCTCCCAGATGAGGTCTCAAAATTCTGTGTCCTAGGGCAATTTCAGATACTGCCTAGGATTTTCGCTTAGCTGTAGATAAGAAAACACTCAATGAAAACATTCCTAGCAACTGCTCAGATGACGCCCTCTTCCCCACCTATTACTACAATCATCTGAGTGGGGATAGTATTAATCTTTCCCACAGCCTCATTCCTCATGTAGGGTTCTTCCATTGCTAGGAAAGTAATTAGAACACGGTGATTTCAGTGAGGAAGCCAGAATGCAAAAAATGGGACCAGGTTGGTGAAAACAGAGGGTGAAAAATCTTTCTTTCTCCTTTCTTTCTTTTCTCCTGTTCTTTCTTCCCTTCTCTCTCCATCCCTCTCCTTTCCTACTCAACTACACAAATATACATTCCAGGCTTTCTCTAATTGATACCAGAAACTGAGGTATATTGAGTTCATTGGAGGCCTTCTTTCTCAATTCTTGGGGATGATGAGGTGAGAGAGTCTTTTGAAGGTAATAGACATATGCTAGCTGGGGGCTTGAGGAACTAGAGAATACAGACACAGAGCAAAAAATGTCCCAAGAAATGTTGGTCACCAACATCAAAAGGACAACAATTCTGGTCAATGATGACAGAAAGACATGGGCTTCATCCCTAAAGTACACCTTTTCAAGATAAGTCCCTGAAGTTGGACTTCCTCCATACTACCAGAAACCATGTCTTGAGTTGCTATGTTGAGGTTGGACTTCAAATAAAACAATCCCTCCTTTGTAGCTTATGCTACCAGAGTTTCTTTGTGATATTGGCTCATTCAACAATGAATGGCTGGTTAAAGGCATTTACTCATAGGGCTGTGTTGATCGGGAAGACAAGGTTTTAGTGCCCCAGTCAGTTAACCATCCAAGTCACTGATGCTGACTATTCTTATCTCTGTTGTTGACTCGGTACAATTTGGACTTCAAATTACAGTGCAATTTGAAAATTGCTTCTTTAGCTTTGCAAAGAAAATCAATAGGTACTAAGTGGATATGGAGTATGAAGTCTAGCACAGTAAAGGACCACTTCTAGCTATGTAAACAAGGCCCTGGTAGGGTTAAACTGTGAAAGAATTTAGCCAAAATGACCTAGCCCCAAGTAGGCATCTCTCTTGTAGACCAGAGAATGTGGTCTCTCATCTGTCACATCACAGTACCCACCTCCTATCATCTTCCTGATTGAGAGGCTGTTTGTTATTATAGTTATGTATCATTCCCCCTTAGAAAGGGCATATTTTTTGGTAGCATTGTTATAAATGGCACATGAGAGAGACAACAAGGGGGCTGCGCAATTTTATCATAGCTGTCCCTAGTCCCTCCTGAAGGTCTGCCACTGTCATTATTTGTGTTTATGACCCCTGATTACTTACTGTTCTCTATAGATGCAGAAAAATTTGTTACTCTCTGTGGTTTAATGATTCCTCAAACTTGAGATTAATTTTTTTTTTAAATTGTGAATCCACCTGTACCTGAATGGCCCTCCCTGCCTATGCTGCCACAAAGAAGTGGAGAAGTTTAAATTAATGTTTTATCCAGCAAAAAGATTTAGATACTGTAGTCTGTCATGTGTAAAATCTATTCAGCTCTCCTTGGCGCAGGCCTTGAGTATTCCCTGTGGCTCTGCTGAATTGACTGGAAACATGATAAGGCATCTAAATTCTGCAGGTATTGCCATTCCTAGCATCCAATTTGATTTTTGATGGACAGAGAGCCCCAGGAAAGTAGATGCCTTTGTACCTAAGTAAAAAGAAATCCCCAGCAAGACAGACATACCCTCATCAGTATGCTCCCCGTATGACAGCCATGCAAGTGAGTGATCCATTTTGTTCTGAACTCTGGCTCTGTCAATGACAGTACACGATTTACTAGAACAAATCAAATAAATGTATTTGACTTGGTGTTTTGGCGTTTGAAAACACGAAGCCGTATTTCCTAATGCAGCCTTCTGATTCCACACTCACAATTTGAACTCTTTCTTACCCGTACTGTTGCCAGAATGAGAATGAAAAAATAAGAGCAAATCAGGGTGTAATTGTCTGCAATGGTTTCCAGCGCTGTAGGAAGCACAGTCTGTGTGGTTCAAAGCACTAGACCCTAAGATGATTCCAAGTCCTTGACGGCAGTCAGCCGGCACAGGCACAGATTTCAATGCTCGGCTCCCGTTCCTTCTGCAGGTCCATGTGACAGCTATGAGTGGAATTTTAAAGGGGACGTTGGAAGAAGCTGACAGCGCCTCACTCTGCTCTTCTGTGCAGGAATCAGATGATGACGTTTTTAGCTGTTACAGTGCTGAGAGTCTTGATAGTGTCAGTCTGTCCACACCTGATCATTTACCCGTGAGTATCTGAAGCTGTATTTCCATGTTTTCCTCTAAATCCTATCTTGGATGGCTGACTCTTTGGGGCTTCAGTTTAATTCACTGCCTTAGTAGCTGCTTCCAAGCTCTTCATCATAGACATGCCTTTGAAAGTATCCTTTTGGTTAATTAGTCATCATGGTGTGCTTCTGCTCACCTCTCTAATGGATGGGTCTATAGGAGGCAGAATTTAGTCTCATCAGAGGTAAGCAGATAGCAACAGAAAATCATGTCATCATCAGCTTTCTCTCTGAGAAGCAAGTAAATCATTTGTAGCATCTAGTACTATAATCAGTGTCAATGGGTTGGGAAGTATTTGCTAAGTGCAATGGACTTACCTAGAGTAGTGTTTTTGGTTTTTGTTTTTTGTTTTTTGTTGTTGTTGTTTGTTTGTTTGTTTGTTTTATTAACTAGTTTTGAGAATCAAACCCAGAGTCTTGCAAATGCTAGGTGCATACTTTGCCACTGAGGCACATCCTCAGGACCTCAGGACAGTGGGTAGGGGAGAAGAAGGGAGAGTAGTGGAGGAGAAAAGGCCAGTTAGATGGCTCAGTGGTTAAGGTAAAGGGTAATACCACCATGCTTGATGACCTTAGTCAGATCCCTGGGACCCACTGGTGGAAGGAGAGGGAACGGTGCCTGACATTTGTCCTCTGATCTCTACATACATGCCCATACACATGTGCATACACATACAAATAAATAAATAAATTTAGTAATATAGTAATAAAGTATAATTATAGAGTAAAGTATAAAACATAATAATAAAAATAGATGTTTTGAAAATATGATGCTGCAAAATTGAGACACTGAAATTCTGAAATTCTGTAGATAAAGGCAAGACTCAGGTACAAGCCTATGTACATGCACTTGAGTAAAGATAGCATCCACACATATACTTCTTCTAAGGAGATTAAGCTGAACAAGAACGTAGAGTATAGTAGGATATGTTTGAATTAATTATCCCACACATTTTCTGGTTATATTCATTGTAAAAAGATGCACATAAGTGAAGTTTTGACATAGATTTTTTTCATAATTCTGCCCATTTAAACTTAACTATTAGTGGGGGCAAGACTTGAAAACACATTATTATTATTACTTTGTTTTTGGTTTGGTGACATCAGTGCTTGACCCAGAGCCCTATACAGCTGCACTCCCACTGAGCCACATCCCAATTCTCATATTTATTTCTTTAAAAATTTTCTTATATTTACTTATTTGTAGTGCGTGTGTGTATATGTGTGTGTGTGTGTGTGTGTGTGTGTGTGTGTGTGTATACAGGACAGCACATGTGTAGAGGTCAGAGGACAACTTGCAAGATCTTTCTTTCCATTATAAGAGTTGTAGGGATTGAACTTGGGTCATCGGACTTGGAGGCACGTACCTTTACCTGCAGACCTCCATAATTATTTCTTATAAGTGTTAATAAGTAGAGTCAATAGAGCTCTGTAGCTTCACATAGGCTTTACAGGATTGCTAGCTGGCATTCTGTTGCTATGAGAAAGGCCATAACCAAAGGCAACTTGGGGAGGAAAATGTTTATTTCAGCTTATGGGTCTATTCCATCATATCCATCATGAAGGTAAGTCAGGGCAGGGACTCTAGGCAGGAATCTCGAAGCAAGAACTGAAGCAGAGGCCATCAAGGGGAGCTGCTAATTGACTTGCTCTCCGTAGCTTACGCAGCATGCTTTTTTATACACTCCAAGACCAATTGCTTAGGGTAGGGTAGCACTACCCACAATGAGTTGCACCCTTCTGTATCAATCATCAGACAAGGAAATGTCCTTTTCAGTTTGCCTACAGATCAGTCTGGTGGCAATTTTTTCTCAATTGAGGTTCTTTCTTCACATCTGACTCTAACTTGTATCTAGTTGACAGAAAAGCTAACCAGGAGAAGTTACAATGAGGCATATGTCATTTAAAGCTTATGTTTTGTGTTGAATAGTTTCTGTCTTTTAATGAAGTCAAAGTAAAAATTATTCAAACAAAATAATACAATGTTATTTGCATGTAGATTTTTTCTTCCTTCTCTATTCTTAGTTCTTAGGGAGTTTTGTACTTAGGGATTTTAAACTCACTGAAACATCCTTAAAATCCCTACTAACATTATATACATATCTCTGTGAACTCAAAAATTCAATTTTTGTGCCTTACCTCTTGCTCAAGATTTAAAATAGTCAAGAATTGAAAACATCAAATTTTGTAAGAAGGTTTAGGCTTTGTACATACTTGGTAAGTGTTCCACCACTGAGTTATTTTTTTTTAAGTTTGTTTGTTTGTTTATTTATTTATTTATTTATTTATATGTGTATGAGTACACTGTAGCTGTACAGATGGCTGTGAGCTCTGGCCCTGCTTGCTCCGGCCCCGCTTGCTCCAGTGTAATACACTGTAGCTGTGTTCAGATGCACCAGAAGAGGACGTCAGATGGTGGTTGTCAGCCACCATGTGGTTGCTGGGATTTGAACTCAGAACTTTCAGAAGAACAGTCAGTGCTCTTACCGCTGAGCCATCTCGCCAGCCCCACCACTAAGTTATTTACTCCCTGAGATAATTCAAAATTCTCAAGTGCTATGAGGATGAATCAAAATACATAGTATGGAATTCTCAAGGAAATTAATACAATTTTTTTTCTTAAAAAGGAAAGAGGCTATGGGATGTTCACATCCTTAAAAAAGCAGTGGTCCACATTTAAAGGCAGGACTGTGGGGAACACCCTAACAATAGCCCCTCTCTGTGCTTAGAGAGTCTCCTTTTCAGTTTGGGCCTAGTAGAGAAGCTGCCCAGTGTTTCTCAATCATTTTCCCCTTTAGCCACTCCTGAAAAGCATCATCATTTAAGATGTAGTTTCCCTAAGGTAGCTCCATCTCACAGTATAGAATACTAATTCAGTAGTACAGAAGAGCAAGTGCCATACCTCTCTGATATTTTTTAATAAGCTCCAATTTTTTTCAACATCCTTGCCTATGTTGTGCATCTCCTAAACTCACAAATTGGTTCTGTCCTGGAAAAATCAATCTCAAGGCTTCTCTATGCAAGACTTCAATTGATTTCTGAGGCTTATGCATTTACAAAGTACCTATGCCTTTCATTTAAGCACCGGTGCATCTTACAGATGTGGTTTAAGAAGCCTTCCGGATGAACATGATGCTCTGCCACTCTAGCGAAGGTTAGAGAGAGTGGAGGTACAGCAGTTGATCTGGACATTTGAACAGTTTCCGGGAAGAATAGCAGTGGGGAAAGTCTCTTAAAAATATTCCAATATATGATCCCAACTATGCCGTTGCTTCTCCATTCCCACAGCTGGTAGAGCACACTCACACCCATTGTATTCAGAGACATCTTAGGTTGTAAACCTTGCCAAAAATGTTTACAGATTCTCTTTTGGAAGAGAATGTTGCTATTTATCATTTGGTAACTTGGGACAGAGAACTGTGAGTGCGGCCACACCAGGAGTCTGAAGAAGAGCAGGCAGAAGCAATCCCTGAGTACTTTCTGTCCCTGTGGGCTCAGTCTGCTCTCAAACACAAAATCTTATTAGTTCCAAAGCTGGGATAGGAGAAGAAAATATATACATTCAAGTTCGTTTCTTTAAGAGGACCTGATGCTTGGTACAGGTTAAGACAAAAGACAATAATAGTTGCTGAATCTCATCTTTAACTCAAAGAACATTAGCAGTGACTTTCAGAGCAGCTGGTTAGACGCTCACTCTAAAGCTAGGGTGGCCAAGACCACGGAGGGGGTGTTGGGAAGCATAAAAATGTGAGCTGTGGTAGAGTACTTTAACATCTACCCATGCACCCTGCCTTTCCACTCAACCCTGCAGCTTCCAATGGTTTACTTCCATGACTGATCAGTACAGAGAACCAACTCATCAAGACAGTGACATGGCTGCCTCTTTTTTGGCAACTTCTCTGAGAAGTAGAATGAATTAGTCTTTTGGCAAAAGTAAGTGAGCCAAAAATAAATAAATAAATAAATAAATAAATAAAATAAAATAAAATAAAATAAAATATTGCAGGGCAGGGCAAGAATTCAAGCCGAGTGTGAAATGACAGTTCGCTTCCCCTTTCTGCCTGAAAGCCACGGGCAGGCTTTCCTCGTGTGTCACTGACATTGATGGAAATGTCACAATGCAAACATGTTTTACATTTACATGAAAGAAATTGGTTTGTCCTTGTGACATGATGCTACTTGTGATAATGGTAGGAATGTTGCCACGAGAGGTGGGTGAGCTGAAGTACCCAGAGGGAATCTTGAACAGGAGCTGTCACATTCAGCGTTACGTCATCACCTCTACAGGTAACAATCTCCCCACACCTCGTTTTTGTGACAACGGAAGATGGGCATGTGGATCTCCCTGAAAACAGACACTATCTGTCTCTCTCTTCAACCCCAGGGAACAGCATCACTCATTTCCTAATTCAGGACTTTAGAAGCCCGCTCCCCTCGGATTTCAGTTGGGCTCACTTAGTCCTAACTTCCCTTTAAATGGAGTAATTATTTTTTTTTGCGATGGAGAGGTACAAAGTCTGCTTTTATATTAGTTTCTTCTTTCTAAACCTTGACAAATCATTCAAATCCAGCATCAAGTTTAAAAGCATAGCCGGGCCAAGTTTCAAACAGAACTTGGTGTGTCTGTGACAAGGAATGTAGAATATCGAAGCTATGGTTTTAATTCTGTTAGCTGTGGTGAAAAAGCAAACTGTATGGGCCATCCTGAGCTGTGGATAGGACCATCTCTAACTTGGACTGATCAGGCTTTCTTAGTATGAGATCTTAGCTTTATGGTTGAGAAGTTCCCAGCTTCCTACATGTATTATTTACTCGGGGTGTTTGTAGGTGGATTGATTTTGTAACTATTTCATTCAGAGAAGAATTAAAGTCGTTATTAAATATTAATGACACCATCTTCACATTAGTGATCGAAACGTTTCTCTCTGACAGGGTAATCTGTTTACAAATAAACCTCAGAACGTTTACATTTTATAAACCTCTCGATAGAGAGTCAGATCTGTCATTTGTCAGGGACAGAGGCAGCATGCTGTTACTATCCATAGACTCAAAAGGTCTCTTAATCTTTTAGGGACTTAAAACCCAATTGAAATTTGTGTCTGTGGCACACAAAAATTTCAGAAAACAATCCTTGGAATTGTTAGAATTCTGATTGCTAGAATTGTTGTTAGAAACAGGAATTTTTGGTTTTTTATTTTTTTATTTTTTTGGCTTTTTTATTTTTATTTTTGGTTTTGTGTTTTTAAGAGACAGGGTTTCTCCATTGTAGCCCTGGCTGTCCTAGATCTGACTCTGTAAACTACACTGCCCTCCAAGATCTACCTGCCTCTGCTTCCTGACTGTTGGGATTAAAGGTGTGTGCTACCAGTGCCCAGTTTAGGAGTTTTATTGAAGATAATTTTAATAGAGACTCTGAGCAGAAGGCCTAAGACAAAGATACTTAGACACAGGTAAGACATACCCAAGTATGGGAATTGGCTCCTCCAGGGACAGTCATAATTAATTGTCTTAAAGTAGCATGTGTGTGTGTGTGTGTGTGTGTGTGTGTGTGTGTGTGTGTGTGTGTCTAAGCTATATCTCAAAAGGTAGCTAAGACACCACTTTCCCCTTTTCTTTCTCTTTAGTTAGTGAAGTGACAGGGAGATGCCTTGGTAGAATTCTAATTCCATAAAGTAAAGCCTGACATATGAGGATTACACAAGGGCTTTTTGTAAGTGTCCTTTTCTTAAGTACTGTTTCTCGTGAAATTTCTAGAAAACTATAGGTGTGTATCTGGATAGAGTGAGGTTTATGTAGCTAATCACATGCTAGAATTCTTGCTTCTCTCCCGGCAATAGGTTTCAGATGGGTTCCTGGGTGACAGACTCTATTCCATTCTGTGGTCCCCTAATTTTCCTGTTTTTCTTTCTATTCAGCCACAGTATACTTCCTTTCAGATCATCTAAGGGTGGCCACAAGTACCAAGTGACTGATTGTCTGACTGAAAGATACTGTGGCTGTAAATGGGCCTAAGTAGAAGTGAGGTGATTAAAATTCTAATCTCCATCTTCCCGGTGCCATAATCTTCAGGGATTGGTTTGGAAATGAGAGACTCACTGGCTCTAGACTGACTGCGTATGGCGACGCTGCTGGTGGCATCAGTGCCTGAAGCAAATGTCTTAGTGATTCTCTAAAGGCCTTATAACTTACTGCACAGGGCAGGCTTTCGGATGCTCCTGACAGCTCACAGGGATACAGAAAAGAATTGCTTAGGAAAGTAGAGTCATTTGTGGCAATTTCTGTACATGATATAATATGTAATGCTTTACTTTTAGGAAGTACTTTTTTAAATTGTCTAGTCTTTGTGTGTGTGTGTGTGTGTGTGTGTGTGTGTGTGTGTGTGTGTGTGATGTTTGTATGTGTGTGTACATGTGTGTGTGTATGTCTATATGTGTATGTCTGTGTGTGTTTGTATGTGTATGTGTGTGTGTTTGTATGTGTGTGTGTGTTTGTATGTGTGTGTACATGTGTGTGTGTATGTCTATGTGTGTATGTCTGTGTGTGTTTGTATGTGTATGTATGTGTGTGTGTGTGCACGTGTGTGTGTGTGTGTGTGTGTGTGTGTGTGTTTGAAGTGTTTGAAAATAATTTCTGAATGTTTGAAGGCTTCATATTCATTGTCTTGGAAGTTTTACATGTTCAATGACAACAATCCGTCACAGAATAAACTTAAATAAGTCTCAGACACACGAAGTTCTATGACTAGATGAAACCAAGTTAAAAATGTAGTTTGTAAAATAACAAAGAAAGAGCAATCGTAAATATAGTAAACGCTAAAGCAAATACCAATATGCAAAAACATGTAAAGGCATTCACTTCCTTTTAATGACGTTAAATTCTCAAGTAGAGAAGTGTTTCAAATCAGTTAAAATGGCAGTAAAGTCAGTTGTATTTGATTTTATTTTGTGTTGCAAATGCAACAATGAAGTACTAGTAAAGATTCATCTATATAGTTGACAATTCTAAGAATTTGAATGAAAGTATTAACTGATTCAAATAGTCACTTGTCTTAGGGTTTCCATTGCTGTGGAGAGACACCATGATCACAACATCTCTTATAAAAGAAAACATTTAATTGAAACTGGCTTACAGTTTTTATCATGGTGGCAAGCATGGCAGCGTACAGGCAGACATGGTGCTGGAAAAGTAGTTGAGGATCTACATCTTGATCCATAGGCAGCAGAAGGAGACTGTGTGCTACACTGAGCATAGTTGGAAAATATATATGAGCTCCCAAAGCCCTACACAATGACACACTTCCTCCATCGAGGCCACACCTCTCGATAATGCCACTCCCTGTGGATCAAGTATTCCAACTCTTGAGTCTATGGTGGCCATACCTATTCAAACCATCACATCAACTGTTAAGTCACCTGAAGAAAAAAAAAAGAAGGAGGAGGAGACAAGAATAGGAGAAGATTATTATTATTTGGAGATCTTAATGAAAATCACCAAATATTAATGGCTCCAAAAATACTCTTATTCAAGACAGGAATCAATAAATTTAAAGAAAATTGACAAAACACAAAGCAAGCAACAAAACACTAAATCCAGCCTTTGAAAATTCTCAAGGTTCCATGAAGGCAGATGAAGTTGAAGCAGGATGCTAACACATTAGACACTTCTACCATGTGTCCTCTTGGCTGGAGGGGAGACGGAGGGTGTTCTTGGCCAGGTTCATTTTCTTCTGGGTCCTGTAACTTGTCACCCAGAGAGACCTCAGATACAAGGATTATACACTTTGTTCCATGATTAGGAGATAATGTTTTTGAACTACTATGAGGTAAAATAGGTGTTTTCATTTCAAATCATGTTTTGAAAGTTACTCTTAAATAAACCAGTATTTATATTTCATTTGAAAATTAATATATATGTTTCCTACATCTTAAAGGGCGCATGTACTGTAAACTTTTATATCAGAATTTGACATTAATTCTATTTTAAGACTCTTAGTTTGGAAGAAATAATGAAATAAAAAAATTAAATATGGGTCATTTTCCCAATGAAATTAGTCTTGATTTCTACAAATGAGCTGGTACATTATTTTCTCTCTCCTTTTTCATTTGATGCTGTGTCAGGCCTGAATTTCTGCCACTTGCAGTTTCTATGGCAACTCTTACTTTGGCTTGGAGAGGAATAAAGATTTCAGATTATTTACATTTCCACATAAATATATATGTATATATATTTCAAGAATACTTAACCAAACTTCATATTCACTTTCTTAAAAATAGAGATGTGAAAACAATTTTATAGAACAGTTTTATAGAATAGTTTTGAAATATTTTTGTGTCAAAAATATATATAACCTAGATGTCTTGCAAGTAGTTCAATAATTTCTGGGAACATGATGACATCGATTGCCTTGTAGGTGACAAAGTCAGTGGGATAAATAGATCAATTGGTATGAGATGTATTCACATTGCTGAACACTTTCATTAAATTATATGCTCCACCATTTTGTGTGTGTGTGTGTGTGTGTGTGTGTGTGTGAATTTTGTATTTGGGATATGAAGAAAAGTAAACTTATTTTCTCTGAGTGTTGGAATTATGAGTGATTTATACCATCGATATCTATCTACCTATCTATCTATCTATCTATCTATCTATCTATCTATCTTTCTATATTTGTCTAGTCATTATCATATAGTTTTTTCCTAACAAGATTCTCTGTGGTCTTGTATTGCAACTACTACTTCTTTCTCTCTTCTTCCTCTTCCTCCTCCTCTAATTCTTCTTTAAAGATTTATCCATTTCACTTCATGAGTATGAGTATTTTGCCTGCAGGTATGTATGTGCACCACATGCATGCCTGGTGCCTATCGAGGACCAAAAGGGGTTATTAGATCTTCTGAAACTGGAGTTACAGATGGCTATAAACCATGTGGGTGCTTAGAGTCAAACGCAGGTCCTGTGTAAGAGAAAATGGTGTTCTTAATCACTAACCCATATCTCCTACTCCTTTAATCTCTTTGTAGAATTCATCACTTAACACTACTGTTACGACATGCTCACACTTAAACCTTAGGGAAAACCTTTAAAGATTGATATAAAACTTGATCAATTTATATGTTCACTTTTAATATTTGAATGTTTATTTACCCCATGCTTTGCCCAATTTGACTTGATATATAGACATACATAAGTATAGATAGGTATGTTTGTAGCAGATTAATCTTATGTTGTCTTTCCATTCCAAAAAAAATTGATACTATATCTATTATTTTATACAGAGTAGAATTTTATATTTTTATTCATAGTGTTTATTAAGATTTAAATGTGTTTTGTTTTTATTTTAAGGTTGACTTTCTGACAGATTATTTATGAGGAATATGACAGATTAGTATAAGGAAAGGTATGGGTATGTTTGTTTATTTTATTTATTTATTTTTTAGTTAACTTCAACAGAACATCCTTCATTTGACCATTGATTACTTTGTGCTATACTAAAGATGCATTCATTGATTCATTCATTTAGAGTTTTAGGTTAATGAAGAATATGAAATCTCATCAAAAATCTTCTCAGGGCATTTGGTCATCTTATCTTAATTGTTAAAATGATGGACTTAATTATTTTTCCAATATAAAATTCTTACAATCTAAGTACATTTAAACTTCTTTTGAAAATGATCATTTTTAAAAAAAAAATTAAATCACATACTAATTAATCTATTTTGTGTGCATGTGTGTGGGTGCAAAGAATAATTTCTGGAAAAAAATACAGCTTTTAGTTACTACATTATATGCTGTAGAGAAAAAGTTGGCCTTTGTACCTAAGAAACTACAGCCTGGTAAAGGTGCAACCGTAAACAGTAGCATGTTTGGAAAGGCCGGAGATTCCGAGTTCCTCCCTTCTGATAAGATCAGACTGATTAAGATCTGACTGATTAAGATCTGACTCCCAGGCAAAAAGGAACAACAATGACTGCTCAACTTCGGGTTTCAAGAATTTCAATTCTATTAAGAAAACCCCATCCACACTTCTTCCTGTGACTTCTACTAACCAGCAGCGGTGCAAAGGAAGTTCTCGTTGCTGGAAGAGCAGAGAGGTGGTGGTCAGATGGGTAGAGGGAGGCTGTGTTCTTTAGGCCACCTTCTGTGCTTTTGTAGGTCGGGTTAGGTGACAAATCATTTGTCAGTTTATCTCCCATACTATCTCTTCATTTCTCCGGAAGGTAGGCTGAGGGAGGAGAGCACAGCCTTGCTCTGTTGAGCATCTCTCCCTCTGTAGCCACAGATTAGCTTTAGCTGCATTTTTTCTGTCTTTGCAGTGAATTTGTCTTTTGATGTCTCCATCAGGTGCATAAATGTGTTCTTTTTGAAGTCTGTTTAGTAGACACAAATCAGAGACAAGTGACTCTCCTGTGTAAAAGACAAGGAGAAATTACCTTTCTATATTCTGTTTCTTTTCCTTTTTCTTTTTTAACTTAAATAACCTATTTAAGATAAAAGAGATGGTATTATGGTCAGTGACACAACACAACCGTGTTCACTTGCCTTCTCTTGTTGGCAATGTATAACTAAGTCCATTACCTAGTTTCATTTCTTTGGATGTTTGTCCCAGCACCTCTTTATTCAGAGTTAATACATAGGGTTATATTGAATCTGCACTGAAAGTGGCAGGAGGCCTATGCAATCGAACTCAAAAAGAGGCATCTCAGCGAGTCTAACAGGCAGCTATAGAGATAAGCTCCCACCAGGCACACGTGAACTTGGGATTGATGCTTTCTTCTCCACTGTGTCATGGCTCTCTTCTGAATGGGGAAGTTGGGTTTTCTTCAGTGATATAGGGGACCATACATAGTCTCTAATGGGTGGGCCTCATTCTGGGAAAAGGGCTCTTCGTCTTCCAGAAGCCTACAGTGGCCAAAAGCTCTTCAGTTGTGATGGGGCTTCCTAAGTCCTCCTCCTCCCCCACCATTCATGCTGGTACTTGGTCTGGCTTGATTTAATGGAGGTCTTGTGCGTGCACTCACAGATCTTGTGAGTTCACATGTAGCAGTAAGTTCTTGCACTCCTGGCCCCAGTTGTTTAAGATTATTGTAATGTGTCAGTAGTGTTACTACTTTGTGTTCATAGCTGAACTTTGCTCTTTCTCTGTGAATTACATTTCCATATTTCTGTGCCTACCAGCTTACTAGGTAACCATGCCTGCTGGGTTCAGCAGGTAAGAGGCACTTGGAGGACAATGGAGGCAGGGGGAAAGGAATGGACACAGCAGCCCCAGTCCATATATCAGCTTTGGCAAAGATCTGGTACCTACCCAGCACCTTAGATGATCCTTTCCTAGGGTATATTGCAGTCCAAGGGATAGTGACCTCCTCCTTCTGTTGCTAACCTGTGAGTTTCTTAGCTTTCCCTGTTTTTAATGTGTGAGTCCGCATTCTATCCTGCCTCGGGGGTGTGGAAGTGCAGCTGGGGAGGCAAAACGCAGGTGGTTTGTGGTTCACGTTTTTTTTTGCCCCACTGCTGGGTTGTGGGAAACGCTGTTGGGAGATGTGTTTACCTGCACCACCTCCACCATTGGGTGCTGGGCTTTAGGGAAGCCTCAAGACAAGGCTTAGGGTCAGGGAAAACTCACCTTGGAAGTGAGAGGCTGAAGCAAGGTTGGCCTAAACTCCCTGGCATCCAGTTACTGATGGGGAGGAGTTGGGAATGAAGTGTCAGGGGGTCCAAGGACCTGTGAGGGACCAGAGGCTCCCAAACTCCTGGACATCCAGGCACCACTGGTCCGGTGGAGTTGGGAACGAGTAATGGACCTGCAGGGTGAGGACAAGGAAAAGCCTGGGTTGGGGGGTTGGCGTGGGAACTTTGACTTAGCCCACCAGCAGGGAGTCCTTAGTTTAGCCAGGATTGTCTAGGAGCTCAGAGAGGCCTTTTGTGGGAGACTTAGGCAGCAGCTCCTTCGTCAAAAGCTTTCTTTAAGCTCGCCACGGTGGTTTTTGAGGAAAGAGACCATCCATGTTTTTCCATACCGTTTATTGACTGCTCATCGTGGACTACGGGTACACACCAACCTCTCGGGATGGACCAGAGATTAAACACCATTTGCAGGGGAGAATGTCTGGGAAGGGAAATTTACTCGCTAAATCTTCGGGGCCTCTAAATGCCACTTGAGCATGGAAAACTCTGTTTTGGGCTATGTGACTACAGGTCACATTTCCTTATGTGTATATGTGGCACGTGTTGCAGGCCAGAAATCTAGTAGGGAGCCACCCATCGTCTTAGGTGCGAGGCCAGGTGCCTGGGACTCTGAACCCAATCAACTGTACGAAGTTTCCATTGTTTCACAATTCAGCAGCTGAACTCTATCAAAACCTTTGTAAGAAGCTCAATGTATGTACTTTTTTCATTTCGGTTACTTTCTAAGACTCTGTTTTCTGAACTGAACCTTAGAGAAGACCATTCTCTAGGCTATGCATTCGTCACTGATTCGTGCCTCGGGAACAAAGGAGGAAGAAAAACATGGTCATCATGATACCATGTTTGATCTCATAGAAAGTAAGCATGGTAGTCTAAACATTTATAATACATGCTCTGCATTTCTTTTGTAAGAAGCTTTTTATTTGAATAAGAGATATGGTGTATGAAGATTTTGTTGTGAGTTAAATGTTTTAGAAGTCTTTTCAGCTTCACTAAAATCATAAAATTAGGAGGTCATACGTCCACTTACTAGATTGAGAAACTCGTGTCGAGTAATTTTCCCAAAGTGAAGGAAGTGAGACATAAAGACTCTAGCTCTAAAGACTGTGTATTACATTGTCGTGACAATAATACTTTATTCTTGAATTTGCATTTCTATAGTTC
The DNA here is from genome assembly GCA_019843815.1 of Montemys delectorum. Classification (NCBI taxonomy): domain Eukaryota; kingdom Metazoa; phylum Chordata; class Mammalia; order Rodentia; family Muridae; genus Montemys; species Montemys delectorum. The sequence continues at coordinate 3,615 of JADRCD010217673.1, read as the reverse complement.
TATTTAAAACTCTTTTCATTCAAGATTTATTGTTTACTTCATAGCAAAAATAATTTTATTATGAAGTCTCCTTTAAAAAGTCTTCTGTACAGCCAGGCGGTGGTGGCGCACGCCTTTAATCCCAGCACTTGGGAGGCAGAGGCAGGCGGATTTCTGAGTTCGAGGCCAGCCTGGTCTACAGAGTGAGTTCCAGGACAGCCAGGGCTATACAGAGAAACCTTGTCTCGAAAACCCAAAAAACCAAAAACCAAACCAAACCAAACCAAACCAAACCAAACCAAACCAAACCAAA